>BLFK01000397.1:2231926-2263106 GCA_014634185.1 Astreopora myriophthalma | reverse complement strand
ACTGCTTAACAAGGACAACATTAAGAAGTATTGAAAACGAAATAACTGACGCAGATTTAATTTAAACAATTTTAAAATGTTTTATACAGTAATCGTATTTCAACATCTACCGCTGCAGTGTTACAAAAGGCGGAAGTATTACATCAAAGGAACTAGTTTTTTATTAGCGCTTTGAAACTTTCATAGGCTTTATTTGAAAATCGTTGCGTCGAAAGAGACTGAGTAAACAGCTATCTAGTTTGAAAAGTGTCTCGCAGAATGTTGCCTTAATAAAACTAAACCTAATAAACCTTTAAGAAGTTGAGTGTGCTGATTTGCAGCGCAAAGTTAAAGGTTTGTCGACAATGAACGCAAAAAATAAACATCAATGCATGATATTGATAAAGACGTGTCTTCTTTTTTCAAATGGGCGCCTAATAAACCATTTCCGAGTTCACGTCAGCCTCTTTTCCAAAGTGAGTCGAAGTGCAAAAGTTTCGTGGTAGTCATGAGTTCTACTTTGCATATGATTATAAATGTTCATTTTCATAACAAACGGACTTCGCACTTAGACTCACTTTGAAACAGAGGCTGAGGTGAACTGGGAAATGGCCCATTAAGGTTGCTTACTGCCCAGCAGGGAAAAAAAGGGTCGCCACTGGCGACTGATGGGAATGATGACTACCGAGAAACAGTCCCAGAACTCTGCGCGTACTACGTTGACTTCATGGAAGACTGAGAAA
Source organism: Astreopora myriophthalma (assembly GCA_014634185.1). Taxonomy (NCBI): domain Eukaryota; kingdom Metazoa; phylum Cnidaria; class Anthozoa; order Scleractinia; family Acroporidae; genus Astreopora; species Astreopora myriophthalma. The sequence goes on along the minus strand of BLFK01000397.1, from coordinate 2,262,384 downwards.
GGCTGGCTACAACTCGTTTCCATCGCTCAAACTGACAACTACCTTTACTTCAGTTTATATGAAGTAAAATCTTCTTCAGACTTAACATTAAGTTAGAAGAAAACTCGGATGAGTATCCGTGTCGAAAGCCGATCTCTCGGGTTTTGGCCAAATTTACAAGCATTTAAATAGAGATACCATCGTGATACCTGAAGTCTAACTGTTTTCAAATCAGTGCTTAGGCCTAAATGCTGTAGATTAGCGCGGAGCTCAGAAGCGCGGTTTCTTGTTGACCTGGAGCTCTATTCTGTCACTTTTCTATCCAATTAAAAGCGTTCTCTTGATAATGATGGGCTAATCGCTTAAGATGGAGAACATTACAATATTTAATTGCCAGGGGATGTACAACGTCATTTTGAGCCATGAAAAACAAGTGCCAACCGTGATTCAGAAGCTAAGGCCCCGTTTACAAGCAGGAGGGGTAGCCGGCAAAATTTCAAAGGTAGGGTTACCCCACCACCTAGCGAAACTGTCTGTGTGTTTGGTAACAGCACGCATTTACCAAACTAGTAAAAAGTTGTCCCGAGTATGCGAGTTACTCCTGGCAGAGCGTTTTACCAGGCAGCTTGGCCTACCCCCCTCCCCCCCTCGCTACAAGAGTAAACTTAGCTAAACGCGATGTAGTGCTAGGGTAACCTTTCCTTCTTGTAAACAGGGCCAAAATAAAGACGCCTGAGCACCAAGCACAGCTAGTCAGGTGATAGTTTTGCTTTGGGCTTGCTTGCGTCGCTAACTAAGACCTATCAAAACGTCCCTTCGATTCCGCCTTAATAAAACGTCAAAAGTCAATAATTACAATACAGCACTTAGGAATTCCAGAAGTCGTTAGTCAGAATCGATTTGAACTGATTTTTCGTTGTTGCGAAGAAAGAAACCTGTTTCCTTTGAATGAAAATAAACTTAATTTCAACTACGCTCCCAATTTCTAACAGACACGAATCCGACTGGATCTAAATGAAAAAGATAACTTGGATCGTGATTCCATTTCCCTCCAACACAACAGAAAATGGAACTAAACAAAATTTTCTTCGAAGGACAGTTCATCTTCTCAATACTTCTCCGTAGGTGAGAGATTATTGTTGATCACTTGAACTTGTTCTCCAACCTTTCGTGTCAAGAACTCTGCTTTCCCAGTAAATTTCAGGACAACGATTAATAACAGATTGAGGTTCCAACTTCAGAACAAGGCTGCAGGACAGCGGGAACTTCCGTCTCCAAATCATCGGCTTGAACTGAGTTGTTTAATGTCGGCTAGGACAGACGAACAGAAACGTTTGGTCAATTAAACCTACCTTACATTCAGAGAGTCTGTTGGTATCACGGCACAGAATCTTGGTCAGCGTTTTGACAAATGTTGCACCGCATAACTAGGTATAGTGAGGCTGTTACGATTACGTTTAGCCTTTCAGTGAACATGCCAAAAAGCAACAAAAAGAGAAACACTCTTCCTATGTTCGCCCTTTTCCCCATTCCCTTCCTTTTAGTTGTTTCTCTCTATTTTGTCATCGTCACCGTCGTCTCATCGTCTTACATAATTGACATCATTACGAGGTCACTATCGTGATTTTGCAAAACAGTCCTAACATTTTTTCCAAAAAGGGCCTTGCAAAAGCCTAATGACGACTTTCAAAAGTCCAATATTACGTCATTATGCCGCTTTAAAAAAGAAAAAAACTTTATTTGGATAGCGCTTGATGCTAATCGCAATTTATTTCTTGTTTTTTCCTATTCGAACGTTTAAAAAATAGATTCTATGTTGCCGTGCGTCTGCATGTTCAGTGATAGATCACGGAAGACGTCAAAATCAGTGACACAGGAACTCGGCTATCACCTCGTGTGCCACTTTTTTATTCTTACCACATTTTGACGTCATCTGTGATCTATTACTGAACAGACGCACGGCAACGTGGAATCTATTTGTTTTATATAATAAAGAGACAAAATACACAAAAACAAAGCAAAAACACGAGTAGATGATGTCATCTATGACTCTGTCCTCCAATAGATCACAAGTGACAGCCAATCAAAACACGCGTAGAACTGAGTTCATTACATGAATTTTATATCTTTTCTAACCATCCCCACTACCCCCCTCCCCTTCACCCCCCAAAAAGGAAAACAAAAACAAAAACAGCAACTCCTTTAAAAGCCTGAGGTTGATGTGAGAGAATTCACCTTACCTCGGGAGATTGTGGGTTTCTCCAAAGGATGTGACTCGGGAGGCTGGCAATAGCAGGTGGTGTGTTGACATGAATAGTTGATGCAGGAGTAAGTGGAAAGAGCACAATCCTCTGTATCCAAGGCAACTGATGTTGTCCCCCTGCGACAATTATTGGCGCGAAGGGTGCGCCGCCAATGTAGTTCAACCCTGTTCCTGGTGTATAGTTGGATACGCCGTTCCACGTCACTGCGGGCGCCGCGTCGGCGTTGTCACTGCTGTGAAGTAAACAAATCACGCATACCGGCTTGACATTATCTGACGCCTACCATCCCTCCACCAAAGACAAGGTTATGATAATTTAATATACACCGAAAAAAAAAATATATATATATATATATATATGCGTTATTGACCAAGCTTTTTCGGTCAAGATGGCTGGATATTGGCCAAGTTCATTTATTATATGGCTTTCGGGGACATTTTTCGCGCGGGACACGGCGGGTGGTCCCGAGCGGGCAAGATAGCTCCATCTTGCCCGCTCGGGTAGCCAATCACAGCGCACGATTTGGTTCATCTTGCCCGCTCACAGAGCTAGCCATATAATAATGCGGGATATTGACTCGGCGCGCTTTTTCCTGGGTGGAGATTTTGACATTTGGGTGCTGCCCAAGGGTCGGGAATTTGACATGGCCACCATCTTGTAAGACTGGACAAGCAGAATTCTATCGTTCTGCTTTTCCCGCGAAACCATGAGCGAAAGAAAGGTAAGCGAATGTGTTTTATTTTCCTTTAAATACACACAGACCATCACTTAGTCTATGGCTGTGTGTTTACAAGTACAACTGTCCTCGTTTCTTTTGTTTTTCATGAATGAATTTACGTATGTGTTCATATTCATAAGCGTGCTAACACCTGTTTCTGACAGAAAAAGTTACCCCGGGGGTACAAATTTGACGTTCACTAGCTTCCCAGGGGTGGGGAATTTCACCCCGGCTCTCTTGAAAATTCAAATTCCCCTAGGTCTGCCCCCCACCCTGGGGCTTAACATTTATAGGTGCCTAATACGTACCCTGACTGATACTTTTGAGGTAGTACTGCCTCGGTTTCGCTCAAAGATACGTTAGGCAAATGTGGTTCGTCAATTGCCGGGATGAGGTGTGCCAGTGGCCATGTTGTTTCTGCAGGTAATAAACCTCCTTTTTTTGGCTCCTGAAGTCCAGTGGGCATCAAAGTTTACCATGTTTGTTCAATTCACGTTGCCTTTAAATGTTTCGAACCACGCCCATATTTGGTATGTCACGTGACCACAATAGAAAACGTCTAAGAACTTGGACTGAGTGTATCGTTTTCGAAATATAACAATACGTTTTGCCAAAACACGACATTATCTACAACCAGAAGCATATCACCTTGAAGCGTTTAACTTCCCCTATACGTTTGAAACTATGCTGCCGATTATTCCCGACCAATGAAAATCACTCTTCCAATTTTTGCCCATATAAGGAAACTCTGAATAGCGAACTCCTCGCGTGAATCTCTCGCAAAACAAACCCGCTTAAAATGGCGTCTTCAGCGAAGAAGCTGTCGGCCGCAAAAATCAAGAAGATTTGTGTGTCGGGAAAAGTGTTGATAGAGGACGTTGTATTTGAAAGAGTTTCGGGTGAGTTGGCCGAAACCTTTAAGGTTTATCTGAACTCTTGTGCCAGCGAGTTGGAATCAATCAAACGTTGTAGCAGTCTGTCCGAAGTAATAAAAAGGTCAAGTGATAGATTTTTTGGCTTATTTTGTGAAAAGGTGAAGTTCTCTCGGGACAAATACGCGGTGCTTCAGGTTAGGTGGTACGAGTATGTGAGGGAAGTATTAGGCAGCGAGGAAGTAAGGAAGATAGTTGAAGATAGTGGCAAAGATGGTGATATTGTGCGGTCAATTGTTTCGTGTTATCTGGAAAGTTTGTGGAATGTTAGTTTGCAGTATGTGATGGGAGTTCAGGGAAATGGGAAAGGAAAAAGGTCAGAGGTTAGGCATTATCCATGTGCGTCAGAAGATAAGGTTTCGTTATTAAAGCTTGGGTCTGCTGCTGCTGTTAGCCTTCGAAAACGGCTTCGCAACGTCCTCAATACAATGAGTACTCGAAAGTCCACCCAATCTGTCAGGAACATCCTTGTCAAGCAGATTACAGCCATCGATGTCATGGAGGACAAGAAGAAAGTAAAGTTTGCCTGACTTCATTAAAATTTTGGATGAAGGGAACTTGTCTGTTTTAAAGTTTGAATGTATTCCCTTTCTCGAGTCGTTCTCAAGAGTTTTTTCTGAGGTGGTAAATCAAAAGGGCTACAACTTGCTTGGTAACAAGCTCTTCAAGGTTAGTATGAAACCTTTTGGTTATCAGATCAACATTATTTTCTAGCTTTGTAGTCGTATGGTTTGATGTACTTACTTGTTCAGAGTTATTTCTTTTAAGATTAAGGGGAATCACCAAATACTTCCAGTGTACTTCTGTTTTAAGATGGCAATTGTAATCCAGGGCTACAGCAAATCCATGGTTTTGGGAAAATGAGATTTTTTTTCACCTTGAAAAGGGTATTCTGTTATAAACATCTACTAGGCTGACAAAGGTGATCAGGATTGTGTTGAGGAAAGTTACAACCAAAATCAAAATAAATAAAATGCATTTTGGTGTGTGTGCATAATTTACATTGTGTGGTTCCAGAAAATATCCATACCCCCACCACGGAAGATCATTGGAAATTCCGAGGGGGAGGGGGGGTTGAAGGGCAGTAATTTCCGAGAGGTGGCGGGGGTTTCGTGGTGAACTACTTTTCCAAAGGGTCACGAACCATGTACAAAACATTGAAAGCAACATACGGTCGATCTGAAGCACAAAAACATACGTACGTTGTTTTGAAACAAAAGTCAGTACTCCTGGCCATTGAGATAAAGTTAACATTATTAGCTTCAATGTTTCTGTTTTTCTTTGTGTTAGCTAGCGCTACAATCTCCTGAAGCTAAGAACGATGTTTCTTTCACTTTGGAACGGATTCAAAACATTTCAAATGGCGGTCTCAACTAGAGTCTCGTCCCCAGACTTCCAGCTTTGTCTCGTTTTCGTCCGACCAACACTTCCGTTCACTTGAGTATCGCTTTTCGCTTTCGCTACCTTCACATGCAGTAAACACATTTTTGATAGGATTCATGTTTTATTGAGTTAGTAACTCATAGAAAATGCGATGAGACGCAAGTTCCCACCATTTCAACGCTTGCGTGCAACAACATTTTAATTTTTGTGGGTGGCATTTCACGAAACCTACCGCGTTATTCCCGCGTTAACATGTGTGTGTTAGTGAATTTTTCGGTCCTTAAATAAGATTCAACCCGAAGAAACTGACAAAATGTGTAGACAAAGGAACCATGTAAGTTTGTGTTTTATTTACTATCGTTTGCGAAGTTGTTTAAGCGAGCGAAACGTTCTCATCGGAGTTTGCACAAAAACGTGAAACAGTAGACGTGCAGCCCAAATGTTTAAGCTTATAATCTTACATAAAAACAACACAAAAATAATGTGCAAAGTTGACGGCGAAGAAGCTAAAAGTTTAGCTAGATAATAAGCTTAACAAAGCGTTGCATTTTTATTAAAGTTAACCTTAATGTTTACACTGTTGTAATAAAATTCTATCGTATTTACGTAACTAAGTTGGTATTCACTCTTTTTTTATAAGTACAAAAATTCTGGAAATTCCGGAGGGGAGGGGGGGTCATCAAAGACCCCCCTGGAACGGAAAATCCTGAGGGGAGGGGGGGTGCAAATCAAAAAGTCTTCCGTGGGGGGGGGTATGGATATTTTCTGGAACCACACATTGTGTAAAATGATCTTCAGTCTGAATAGCAACTTGCCCTTTGTGACCTCTAAAATAGAACTAGTCCTTAAAATCAGTTAGTGGAGGAGGCCCTCCACTAACTGTGTCTAAATGACTGAGGTTTTATTTCTTTTGCAAGTATTTTATAATTTATGCACCTTCTTGTGGGGCTGGAAATTCCATCAGGCTTATACTTAAACAGTGGGAGTGGACAATGAAAACCTCAAAAAGGGGATCCAAGAGGGAAGTAGCATAAGAAGAAAGCTGATCATGAGAGAACTGATAGATATTTTTGATGCTGAGAAGAGTGGCAGACACGAATTCGAGACCAAAATGTCAGAACGTGCACATACATGTATTGGACTTTTCTAAATTTTATTCTTCTTAATGTTAATGGTACTTGTCTATTGCAGGTTGCAGAGCAACATGTCAAAAATGACAATAGAACTAAGAGGGCCTTTTTAACTGTCCTGAAGGAACTCAGCATTGAGTTAACACCCAGCACAAGATGTGACTTTTATAGCAGTAGTGCAAATCCTTAACATTATTGCTTGTCATGAGTTCTCAGACGACTACTCATTTATTATAGGACTGAGAAAATGACAAATTTGCACAGCAGTACAAATTGATTAATTTAATTTGCAAATTAAAAATATAAATTTGCTAGCTCTCAGGGATCACACTGAAGCAATTTTCTCAGACATATAATATTAATACATAAACAAATAAATATAACCGTGCTCAAACGTTTCCTTTAACTCAACTGGATCTACATCGCTTTTACCAAAAACCGGAAATTTCAACTCCTAAAGTTTTACTTGAACCAAAAACATTAAAATCACTTAAACATTCAAGCCAGTTAAATAGTGTGAAAGTTCCTTGAGAAGATCGCGCTTAATTACATGCACTTGAAAATAACTGTAAGCATAATAATAATAAACAAAAAGTAACTGGACTTACTGTTGATATTCTGATCCTTCCAAAATGCCTGTCTTTCCTCAACATCCTTCATCCAAATTGACTGTACGATCTTCCCTTTCCCTTTTGCCTAGGCTTCCTTGAATATATTGTGTAGATCTTCTTGAAACTTCGATGAAACTGTTCCGGTGATTTCCCGCATTTGATTGGAAAAGTGGGAGGACAAAGGTACTTGAAGTTGTTTGTTCAACCTCTTCACTTCTCGTTCAAGTCTTCGAACACCGGAAGTCACAGCTGGCTATCGTCGTCTCTGACTCTTAGGACTTAGGAATCTCCAATTACACTTCGAAGACTTCGAAATACGCCCTGCTGAATTTTGTTCTCGTTTCTTCGACATAGCTTTCAACTCGTGATGAAGCCTTTTGCACCTGCGACAGACATTATACAGATCTGAACCAGGCATTTGTTTCCTGTTTTGCGGTTTGTGTAGCATAGAACAATTTTTACTATCTATGCGATTGAAAGGAAAACCCCAGGATCTTTTCAATTTAGAGTGTTCCTTTGCGACAACCATACTTAATCCCGGACAAATCACGTTCCCGGTGCTGACACGAAAAAGGTCAACAAGGTCTCGATCGTGTTTCAGCGTTCCCTTTAAGACATCACGAAAGAGAACCTTTACAACGTAGTCCCCATTCGCAGAAACATGAATTAATATGGGAGAAACACGAATTGTTGATATCAAACTCTTGTCAAAACGGGAGAGATCCTTTTCAGACACGCAGCAATGTTTACCGTCGGAATAATCCCAGTAACTCACTTGCATTTCAGAGGCTTCCAAGGCGACAAACGCTTCGACGCGCCGAACCCACTCACACGTATTTGGTGTAAGAGATGCTGGCGTTGCAGAAGAAGTGTCTTCCCTTGCAGACTGGTTATTTGTGAAGCAAGTCTCAGGTGTTTCGGCAAACCGTTTCGGTGTAACTGGTGTCCAAATACCAGTTTGCAGGACACGCAAAGGAAAGTTTCTCGGGGTCGCGCATCGTACATCATTATCGGACTCTTTTTTCAAGTTTGGATGGTGTCTCGGTCTCTTAACAGGTAGCACCTTTCCTCCTTCGTCGAATTTAACCTCTATGAAGGTCAGCTTTCTCTTAACCTTCGACATTTTCGAGAATTCACTACTGTCAACTTCTCAACTGGATGTTAATCTGTTGCGGTTGTTACACATTTCGTCACGAAAGCCTGCGTGTAGTCCGCGCGTACACGACATATCCGCGCGAGAGCCCTTCTTCCATATTAGGAAGTTAAATTTGATTGGTTCGGAATAATCTGCGGCATTGAACCAGGGTTCAACGCTTCTAGGTGATATGCTTCTGCTACAACTTGTAGCATGCGTTTGAGGAAATGTACAATATTTTGAAAATCTATCTATAAGAGGCTATTAAAGTACTTTTCCTTGCAATTCTCACCATCAGTTTGTTGGAGAAGCATTTCTATACTACAGGTTATGCAAAATATCAATGCCCTTTTGGTCCACGAAAAAACTTTTCCCGAAAGTCACTTTCCTGCGAGTTTTTAGACGTTTTCTATTGTGGTCACGTGGCATACCAAATATGGGCGTGGTTCGAAATATTTAAAGGAAACGTAAATCGAACAAACATGGTAAACTTTGATGCCCACTGGACTTCAGAAGCCAAAAAAGGAGGTTTTGATGTTTCCTTAGCAACAGACTTGTAGTTAAGTTTCTCCCCCCTTAAACTCTGCTAAACGGGACACTCCTGCATGGTGACTGTAACATGACACCTAGATTTAGAATTTAAAGCAGAAATATCAATTTACCAAGAGGAGAAAATTAACTTGGCAAAACCCACTGTGGTCGAAGAACTGAGGGAAACTGAAACAAAAAGGGACATTTGCAGGTTTCATTATTCAATAAGGATTATGAATATCATGCAGGGTCAAATTCAGCCAAATTCGTGGGGACATAAATGGAAAACAACCGCTTGTCACGAAGCAGATTTTGTTTCACAACTGCGTAGACTTTATTGGGTATCCTCGTCAGGCTTACAGAGGCTTTCCCAAAGTCTTCCCAAAGGTTTCAAGAGGTTACAAGTTTTAACCAGTGTTGTCGCAGGTTAACAGTACAGCGAGACCTATTTTTGGCATAAGTTGCACTCGTATTTATGTCAGAGAAACCGAATTTACTAAAACTAACTAAATCAAATATCTTTGTTATGCATGAAAGGTGACTTCAGCTGTTCGAGTTGCCCAAAATAAGAGATTGCATCATTTTAACTCGGTATGTTTACTTGTGCAGAAATTCCTATTTCTATGCAAAGGAATGCTTAAAAAAGATAGTACACAAAGAGAAAGCTATCTATGACTTTGGTGTCGGTTCTGAAAAAAATGAATTAAGTTTTAAACTGAAAGAGGATGGAAATTTAAGTTTAAACTCACGCGGATTGAGAACAAAGGACCACGCAGGTGTTAGAGAAATGTAGAGGTCAGCACGCCGTTTTAATGAGTCTTAGAAAACTCCTTATTATGCATAAATGTGTAATTTTTACCCTTAAAAGGATATTGCTTCTCAGGAGACATGCCAGCTGAAATCACTATAATGTTAGCTAATGTTTGTTTCCTAAATGAAAGTAACGTCATGAGGGGACACAAGTGAAGTTGACTGTAAGTACGACTTCACACACAGATTTAATCTCTGTGGTTCCGGAAGGTGTCTGTAATCTCATTAAATATGCCATACAATGAATGGCTCATGTTATTCTCGCTTCACTCTCTGCGATCTGGACAATGTTTCGTAATTTGGTCCAAAATTCCCGCGCTGCCTTTCAGTATTACTCCTCATATCACAAGGTCAAGATGGCGCCTAGAAAGGGGTTTCATCCTTCCTCGCGCGTCACCATAACAGATCCGCTATTCACGTCAAAAAACTGGTACGTGTTGAGTACTTAAGTGTGTGGTATGATTCCAGTTCAGTTTTTTAAGAAGTCGGCACTAGTGTGTAATTTCCCGGAGGAGTTTTCTAGTGTTCAGAGAAATCTCCTTTGGCTTGTCGATGGGAAGTCTGTGAAAGGAAAAGGTTCCGATGTTGAAGTTGTGGCCTCCACGTTTGGTCTTGTCGCGATTTTGCTTCGCCAAAAGCGAAATGCTAACGCAGGCGATGAAACTGCCTTCACACTGCTGAAGGGATTTTTAAATGGCTTGGATTTGAGCGTCATTTCTTGTGGTGAAGATATCGGGAATGCTGGCGCTGGTCGACCACGTGCCGCTCGGCGACTCGCGATGCCTTCCAGCCCACAGCCGTCGGAATCATTGATGACCCCACCAAGTAGTGGTATTAAGGCGGGCGAAGTTTTTTCGCCCAATATGAAGGAAATCAGCGAATGTAAAGACCTCCACACGCTGGAGAAGTCTTTGCTTCTCAAGCAACGGAGTGACAACACAGCCAATAATTTAATTTTAAATCGGGTCACTTTTTGCCAGTCCCGTGTTGATGTAAACAAATTTTATTGCCATTACCTTTCTCATTGCCTGTTGTTTTGTTGAATTTCAATCAAAGAACTTCAGATTGAAAATATTTTCCATAAGTCTATTGTCAGTGTTTCTAAGTGCAGCACCCAGAGGTTTCGTCGGAGTGCGCTTTTGGACTTGGAACAGGCAACTCTTGTAAGTAAATATTTATTCGACAGCATTGTTAATAACTCTGCATGGACACACTGGACTAATCTACTAACAGTAATGTACTGGGGGGTGGCACGCCTCATACAGTTCAACGAAACATAAGAGTACTAATTATAAGGCCATCGTCCATGTAACGTTTTATCATCTGAACTGGCGGGTGGCCCACCTTACACAGTTCAGTGTAACATAAGAGTATTAATCATAAGGCCATCATCCATGTAATGTTTTATCTTCTGAACTGGCGGGTGGCCCACCTTACACAGTTCAGTGTAACATAAGAGTACTAATCATAAGGCCATCATCCATGTAACGTTTTATCATCTGAACTGGCGGGTGGCCCACCTTACACAGTTCAGTGTAACATTAGAGTACTAATCATAAGGCCATTATCCATGCAATGTTTTATCTTCTGAACTGGCCGGTGGCCCACCTTACACAGTTCAGTGTAACATAAGAGTACTAATCATAAGGCCATCATCCATGTAACGTTTTATCATCTGAACTGGCGGGTGGCCCACCTTACACAGTTCAATGTAACATAAGAGTACTAATCATAAGGCCATCACTGATCCATGTAGCGTTTTATCTTCTGAACTGGCGGATCTGCAGAAACGTATTCAAGATGTTCTGGGTTTAGTTCTTTAAGATCTGTTTTAGATTCCTCAGTTACACGTTGCTTTTTAATTCGACCAAAATTCCGATTACAGTTTACAGTTTCTGATTGTGGTGGTGGACGTTTCGGTGGGAAAACTGAATTTACATTGCCATCTCGTGCAATCTGCAACATTAAAGCTCCTCTTGAACACGTTTTCATTTTCAAATGCTTCTCTGGTTTTTGCCACATGGCCTTTAAAATATGAGGTTGCTTGAGATCTTTTGGAAAAGAACTGCACTTTGGAGAAGGAGTGGAAGGTTTCCGAAGTCCATCTGAGGCACTAGTTTCTTCAGCGGTCGCCGCTTCCGGTAGTACAGTGGTCTCGGTAGAATTTACTTGTCTCTCTTCCAAAAGCTTGTCCGGTTTATTTAAATGGGCCTCTTAAACGTGACATTGCTTGGCATCTATTGAGAGAGCACTGTACTTTGCAGAAGACGAGGAAGTTTTCATTTGTTCATTTGTGGCGCCATGTGCTCGAAATGAGGCTTCTTGTCTTGTCAGTTTTGTAGTCTCAGCTGACTCTTGTTGCCGCTCACGCATCTTTCGTCTTTTTCGACATTCCTTCCTTTGCTTTAGTTTTTCTTCGCGAGAGTTTTCACGTGAATAAATGATCCGCTTTGAGTCCTTAGAATTACCTTCAATCCGCAATCGAGATATCAATAGACCCGATTGAGTCGTTTCACGAATACGGGACGATGAACCGGCAAGATGACTCAAATCAGTAACCCGTAATTATTCGTGTGTGTAAAGGAAAAATGAGATGAGTTGATCACAGCTTGATGACATGGATAATTCGGCCATCTCTGGTTTACTTTCAGTACATGAACATTTCTGTGACATTTTTGTGTCAGAATTAAGGATTATGACACGTCGCCTGAACGTACGTGAAGAAACCTGGGGTTTTGTCGGCAAAAAACCTTAGAAGATTCTTCTAACGTTTTGTATGGGGTACTTGCAGTTGGCCCTCGCTGTGTCCCCTCATGATGCCAACGGAAATAGAGTTCATTGCAGTTCGGTTGTTTTGTTCTGATTCACAGATTAAAGTAAACCTCAATAAAGACGGAAGAAATACGTGTTTGTATAATATGTCCAGCTAAATCGTTTCTCAGAGTTCAGCCATAAGATTGCAGTTAAGAGCGGGTCGTCCGAAGACATTACGGAAGCGGTAACTAAACGTAAGAATTCAGCATTCATGTGAACCGTGCTAACATGGTTCTGGTGCTGTAAAATCTTTTGTAAGCCAAAACTGACGGAAACATATGATTCAGTCAGCTACAATAAGCACAACTCTTTCATAGTCAAGATAAGAGTATACAGAGTAAATATTATCAATTATCTAAAAGTAAATAAACCACAGACGAGTTTCCTTCAAAAGCTTTTAGCATCTTTTGCAATGTTTTCCTTTCGTTCAACCCTTGACTTTCGGTTGAATTAACATAGAACGGAGATCTGAACTTTTGTTAAAAGAACAGACATATTTCTTTTCTTGGTGGTTTACTAAGTCTTTGATAATTTTCACGATAACTCCCTAAAACGTTCCCTTAATAATTGTTTACGCACTATCGATTTATCTTATTCCCCAAAACGAACACACAATAATAGAAATAGGAAAATCCTCTCCTACAAGCAAACCGAATACTGAAAGAATATCAGGGAATCTTTCCCGTCATGATCAGTTTTATCGATGGTAGGGGAAAATCCTGGACGAATGGAATACTCACTAAGTTAATCACACTGGGTAAATGTCAGATGAGAACATTGCCAATTGAGCAATTATCCCAAATAGATCAGCAAATAGATCCCAAAGATAGCCAAAAATTCGTGCCAACACTTGATAAAATGGAAGGTAGATGCCAGTTAAACATTGCTCAAATAATGAACAATAATTGAAGGGTTGAGTGCAAAAGCTAGCCAGCCCACAGAAATTTCGTTTGGCTTTCAATAATATAGGCCGGCACAGGATTCTTATCGTCGGCTGGCGCGCGTGTTGTCCGAGAATCGTCCAAAATAGTGTCGCTGCCCGCTTCGCTCGCAGCAACAACTTTGAAAACGTCGCAACTAAGGAAGGCAATAAAAAAAAGGTCAAAATCAAAATTGACATTCTCCTTACACTTGCTTAAATGTTCCTTTCAAGTAGATGTCTCCTGTTTAACGCTTACAGTGTCTGTAAACAATCTTTAAGACGTTTCTGTGGAAAGCTACCTACTCTGGATTAAAATAAAGGCATCAAAACAAAAAAAAACATCGTCATTAAGAGTTCAGGTTTCTTCCACAAAACTCTTCATGATTGTTTGAGAGCAGAAACCAATTAACCAGCTTTGATTTATTTTGTTGTCAGGGCTGGGGGCATTGTCTCAGAGTTGTGCTGAATCATCTGTTGTTTCGTCTCCCAATTAACGTCAGTCTCTCTAGTCTCTAAAATGTCGCTAAAGCTCGTTGTCTTTGGTCTTGGCCGTGTCCCAGAGTTTATTTCCACAAAATCGTCCTGCCAGTGCCCCAGCAAAACTTCCTACGAAGGCGCCTACAAACGGAACAGGAATAAGAACTTGCCCAACAACTGCTCCTGTGGTGCAACCTGTTACAGTACCGACACCACCCACAATTTGCTTGTTAGAGGCGTCTTTGAATTGCTTTTCACTTATTTTTCCTGCGTTCCGGTCCTCCATAAGAGAGCGGTGGGCGTTTACCAGATGTGCAGCCTCAAAGGCTCCCCCGCACGCTGCTCCTGCCATGAAACACGCAACAGGCGTGATATCCGCAAAGATATTCTCAAAGATATGACTGGTACCTTCCGCAGTTTCAAAGATAACGTTTGCCTGTTGAAGCATTTGCTGTCCATTTTGAAACACCGATTGGGCGTCAACTTTCTTACCGTCCGTTTGGGTGTTTTGTCCATCTTTTGACGCAGTTTGGGTGTCAACTTGATCAGTGTCCGTCTCAGCGCCCGTTTTCTTGAACCCTTGTCCATCTTTTGACGCAGATTGGGTGTCAACTTGATCAGTGTCCGTCTCAGCGCCCGTTTTCTTGAACCCTTGTCCATCTTTTGACGCAGATTGGGTGTCAACTTGCTTAGTTGCCGTCTGAGCGCCCGCTTTCTTGATCTTGCCACCACATTTTGAAGCAATGAGAGTTGCCCCACTCACGGCAGTACTCTTTGCAGTTTCTCTCCGTACCGTTTCCTTCGCATCCTTGACTTGCTGGGACAATGATATTCCTGTCTTGCACCACATGGCAAAATGCTCACAGTTATTGTTTAATAAACCGTACCTGTTTTCTCCTAGCCTCCCTTCTGCTTTCGAGATGACCTCTTTTGCAGGCAAACATTCCTCGTGTTTAATTAAGTACAAACCATATTCCGATCCGCTATACTTGCCCCTTTTTACTTGTGCGATACCTGGATTCCTGGGGGGGAAGTTATCGGCTATAAATTGTTTGGTGGAATTAGTATATTCCAACACGTGAATAATATTCATCTCTTCATTAACATCTTTTACGATAGCGTGATGCCAAATAGACCCTCCTCCCCTTTTGATGGCGATGTGATCTCCTTTGCCACACTGGAAAGCCGAGCGTACTTGTTCAATGGGTACGTAGCACCTCTCACCATCATCACGAATGTATCTGTAACTTTGTATGTTGATATCCATCACTCAGGGACCTACGTTGAGCAAACGCACTATCAGTATGTGCTACTGAGGTTTATTAAGGAACGGTGTGGCAGAGGTAAGAGCAACCCCATGTCTTGGACATCTGCATACCCAACTTACTACTGATACGGCCATTCCCCTCTAACATTACTGCAGCGATTTGGGCATCCCCAGGTTCCCCTCCCTAGATGGACAAGTTCCTAGTATTTTGGGAACACCCTACAAAATACATCGTTAACAAGGCAAACAAACGCCTCAGCGCTCTAAGCAGAGTCCTCAGGAAGTCAAGGGTTCACCAAGTCGATCTCGTTAGCATTTATTGTTCTCTAATACAATGGCACCACGCTAAAACGAACCCCGCTATAACGGAGACCCCGCTGTAACGAACAGCATTTGAAAGGCCTGCAGAATTACAGTAAAATGTGTGGAAACAAACCCCGCTGTAAAGAAATCCCCGCCATAACGAATTGATTTTGACGGTACCAACGCACAATTTATCCCGCTAAAATGAGTATTTTGCCTTGTCGCACGCAGTCAGTAAAAGCGAAATGATGGACAACATGACTCCTATTGGTCAAGATAGGGAAACTTTGACCTTCAAAGCTTTGCTTTATTCTGTTCACGCGCAAGTCTGTAGACTGTTTCAGGCGTGGTGTATATCCCATTGTTCAGCTTGGTTCAGCTTGATTACCCCGCTATAACGAATATTTTTGTTGTTAACCAGATAATTCGTTATAACGGGGTCTTCGCTATAACGAAGACCCCGCTATAAAGAACACTTTTTCGGTACCGTGACAGTTCGTTATCGCGGGGTGCCACTGTACCTTCAGTTTTGAAGAACGCAGCGCCTGTATGGGCTGCTATACCAGATTACTTATCTGATTTCATTGAATTGCTGCTGAAGAAGCATCTAGTATTATATATCCAGACCTAGATTACGTAATTGTGCTTAGTTGTATCGGACTAGATTTCCTCAGGGTTTGTAGTGATAATTATAACGACTAACTTTGTACCAGATGTAGCTGTCGCTAAGTGCCAACGAGCAACCAATCAAAACCGAACTAATAATTGGCAACTGAGAAAAACAGAGTCATGTTTTGTGCAGGTCACTTTTTTGTAGGCAAGTATTCAAAACAACATCAAATGTGTTGAATTCGGTGTAAATATTTTGATTGACAGCGCAGAGTCGCCAAAACGAAAATCAGATTCTTGGTTTTAAATCATCGCAATAGCGCGGTTTCGGCCGTAATGATAATTGACATCGTTGTCTCCCCTTTTTAAAATAATATTTGGAAAATTTAATAACATAATAATACTGAACAAAAATGAACCCACCAATAACTTTTTATACAGTACTATGCAAGTCAGATTTACACAAACGTACATGTCTTCCGTATCAAACAATGTATTTAAGCTATAACCGTAACAATTTCAATTATATAACGAAGGACGAAGAACAATACAAGTCTACATTTCATTGACAGACATTTCGTTCCGAGCCTTGTTGTAAAGATTAGGCCAATCTATAACATATGAGCATAAAAAGTAACAAAATATTTCAATTATATAACGTCGTCTGTAGCCGAACAGCTGGCAAAGGACGTGCACAAACTTGTTTGGTTTGATTTGCATAGGCCAGTCCAACCTTAAGGGTATTAAACGATTTTAATTATATAACGTCCTCTGAGAACGAACAACCAAGTTATAAATTGTAATAGTTGCACAAGGGTATTGCACTGTTCACACAAAATGTAGAAATGCGTTTTGCACAATCAGACTTTATGCAAACAAGTGATACGCTTCACAACTGCAGTGGAATACTGACAGTTGATGTTTATTGTACTACGCCGAATGTGCAAAATATCAAGGCGACTAATAAATAAATCAAGTCACACAATTAACTATCAAGTTGCCTACATATCAGTATCAATTTGTTTGTTTACCTTCGAATAATTTATAAAGAACCAAAATCAGGCTGGTACTAAGGCTAAATAATACATTTACAAACGACGCCCCTTTGGCAACGAGCGCCGGATAGGAGAACTCGATCAAAAACAACTTACAAACAGCAGCTGTTCCAAAAATAACTGTTTACAAAGACTTTTTACATATTATTTCAACTATATGTCAAATAATTCGAATAGAAAAGAAGGTATACGAGTAAGAAACAATCTTTCTCCTCATGACAAGATTTCGTTATCGACTGTGTTTGTACTCCACAGTTGAACTGGTTTAGTCCTGATGGAACAACGGCGAGTCGAGACTTAGGGCCTGTTTACATGGAGGTGGGGGACCCCAGATAGGTGAGGTAACCCGCCTAGCCGTGGTCGAAAAATGGCCCGCGTTTACATGGAAACTTACAACCCCGGGGTCTCGGTATGACGTTACTAGACGTTGTTGCGTGGTCGCTAGGTATCTAAAAAGAAAAAATGGCGGGCGAGCGACGCATTTTGGCGGTCAGTGTTCTTTTCCTCTCAATTATCTGCTCTGGCTGCAATATTTCAGTGCTGTGGCTTTTTACTGTCACTTTTGGCGCGCTTTGGCGCTTGCAAATGTAACATGAACTCGATCCCGGCTAGGCGGGTTACCCCACCTCGACTCGTTTACATAGCAAAATGTCACCCTGGCTGACAGGGTTACCCTACTCGGCAGACCAGGCAACCCGCCTAGGCGGGTTACCCCACCTATCATGTAAACATGATCAAATAAAAGTGAGAAATTATATGGAGAGGCGGGTTACCTCACGTACCTGGGGTCCCCCGCCTCCATGTAAACAGGCCCTAAGGAAAGAACATTGTCTTCACCTCGATTCCTCGCTAAAACGTTCGCTACTGTGATGAATACAACCCGAAATACTTACATTTACACCCGATATGACAAGCTACTGAGTAACTTACCGTTTTGTCAAAAAGCTTCCCTTCGAACGCTTCCCTTCGTTTGGACTCTAGTCATTCAATGGGCCGAATATTCTGCAGGTAAGCTGATTTCGAATTTATAATCCTCCCTTCAAGCGATTCTCTTCGCATCAACGAATGTGCTCAATGCACGAGGTCGCAGATTCTATTTTGCGTTATTAAGGTCAAAAAATTAAAATATAAATTACTTTATGGTGTTAAGCATCATTAGCCGGCCACATTGTTGAATTATGTTCGGAAGTTTAGACCGACCACCCAAATTTTGTTTGGTTGATAACCACGTTGGTAGTTTTCTTGATTTATGATTTGTGCTTTTATTATTATTTATATCGAGTTTTGTTCCAGTCTATGGAATTATGTTTAAAATGTAGCTTCCTCAAGTTATGAGCGGCAAGCACACGCTATGCCTCGTGCAAAGCAACTACTTACGGGCAGTCCTGGGATGAGTAAATTAATATTTCCCGTCCTTTCTTTAATTTATTCAAAAAATTACCAGTGTTGTTGTGCTCTTCAAACCAAACATGGCGGACCACAAACATGGACGAGGTGCGCTAGACAGCGATAAAGTAAACCTAAGGGGCCATGAAGAGGGCAATTCGGACTGCAAAAGTGCGAAAGCAATACGGGTAGTCCGTGAAGTGACTATTTTACTACACCAGGCAACAGATCAGCCGAGCAAAGATGTCACAGCTAGCACTCAGGCGCCCGTTTCTCGAAAGTCCCGAAACTTTCCGGGCACACTTCGGGTGACATAATTCCCTTTTTATCTTCAGAACCAACGCGTCTCGAGGCACGAAACTTTCCAGCTATTTTGATTGTTATTCCCTTTACAACATATGGAAAGACCAGCTTTACAGACTAAGCGGGTCGGAGTCTTACGAACTGAAGTTCTCGGAACTTTCGAGAAATGGGCCCCAGAGATCTGGTTGGAGCATCAACTAGCAACGCTTTGACCAACTTTCGCTCAATATTTGCTCCAACTCAGTTGATAAAACCAAATTATCTGAGAAAAACAGAGTCATGTTTTGTGCAGGTCACTTTTTTGTACGCAAGTATTCAAAACAACATCAAATGTGTTGAATTCGATGTAAATATTTTGATTGATAGCGCAGACTGAGTCCCCAAAACGAAAATCCCATTCTTGGTTTTAAATCATGGTAATCGCGCGGTTTCGGCTGTAATGATAACTGACATCGTTGTCTCCCCTTTTTAAAAAAATATTTGGAAAATTTAATAACATAATAATACTGAACAAAAATGAACCCAACTATAACTTTTTATACAGTACTATGCAAGTCAGATTTACACAAACGTACTGTCTTCCGTATCAAACAATATGTATTTAAGCTATAAACCGTAACAATTATATAACGAAGGCGAAGAACAATAGAAGTCTACATTTCATTGACAAACAGCTTGGTTTGAGGATTTATAGAACCATACATGCTTTTCGTTCCTAGGCTTGTTGTAAAGATTAGGCCAATCTCTAACATATGAGCATAAAAAGTAACAAAATATTTCAATTATATAACGTCGTTTGAAGTCGAGCAGCTGGCGAAGGACGTGCACAAACTTGTTTGCTTTGATTTGCATAGGCCAGTCCGACCTTAAGGGTATTAAACGATTTTAATTATATAACGTCCTCTGAGAACGAACAACCAAGTTATAAATTGTAATAGTTGCACAAGGGTATTGCACTGTTCACACAAAATGTAGAAATGCGTTTTATACAATCAGACTTTACGCAAACAAGTGATACGCTTCACAACTACAGTGGAATACTGACAGTTGATGTTTATTGTACTACGCCGAATGTGCAAAATATCAAGGCGACTAATAAATAAATCAAGTCACACAATTAACTATCAAGTTGCCTACATATCAGTATCAATTTGTTTGTTTACCTTCGAATAATTTATAAAGAACCAAAATCAGGCTGGTACTAAGGCTAAATAATACATTTACAAACGACGCCCCTTTGGCAACGAGCGCCGGATAGGAGAACTCGATCAAAAACAACTTACAAACAGCAGCTGTTCCAAAAATAATTGTTTACAAAGACTTTTTACATATTATTTCAACTATATGTCAAATAATTCGAATAGAAAAGAAGGTATACGAGCAAGAAACAATCTCTCTCCTCGTGACAAGATTTCGTCAGCGACTGTGTTTGTACTCCACAGTTGAACTGGTTTAGTCCTGATGGAACAACGGCGAGTCGAGACTTTGACGAAAGAACATTGTCTTCACCTCGATTCCTCGCTAAAACGTTCGCTACTGTGATGAATACTACCCGAAATACTTACATTTACACCTGATATGACAAGCTACTGAGTAACTTACCTTTTTTTCAAAAAGCCTCCCTTCGAACGCTTCCCTTCGTTTGGACTCTAGTCATTCAATGGGCCGAATATTCTGCAGGTAAGCTGATTTCGAATTTATAATCCTCCCTTCAAGCGATTCTCTTCGCATCAACGAATGTGCTCAATGCACGAGGTCGCAGATTCTATTTTGCGTTATTAAGGTCAAAAAATTAAAATATAAATTACTTTATGGTGTTAAGCATCATTAGCCGGCCACATTGTTGAATTATGTTCGGAAGTTTAGACCGACCACCCAAATTTTGTTTGGTTGATAACCACGTTGGTAGGTTTCTTGATTTATGATTTGTGCTTTTATTATTATTTATATCGAGTTTTGTTCCAGTCTATGGAATTATGTTCAAAATGTAGCTTCCTCAAGTTATGACTGGCAAGCACACGCTATGCCTCGTGCAAAGCAACTACTTACGAGCAGTCCTGGGATGAGTAAATTAATATTTCCCGTCCTTTCTTTAATTTATTCTAAATATTACCAGTGTTGGTGTGCTCTTCTAACCAAACATGGCGGACCACAAACGTGGACGAGGTGCGCTAGACAGCGATAAAGTAAACCTAAGGGGCCATGAAGAGGGCAATTCGGACTGCAAAAGTGCGAAAGCAATACGGGTAGTCCGTGAAGTGACTATTTTACTACACCAGGCAACAGATCAGCCGAGCAAAGATGTCACAGCTAGCACTCAGGCGCCCGTTTCTCGAAAGTCCCGAAACTTTTCGGGCACACTTCGGGTGACATAGGGCGTTTTCCATTTACCAAAAAATTCCGGAAATTCCGGTTGGGATGTAAATGGAACACGACTATTTGGTTCGTTCCACTGGAAATTTTCCGGAATAAACGGAATTCCTGTAAAGGTAGTCCCGTTTTCCCGGTGGAAATTTCCGAATGGAAAATTTGTGTTCCATTTACACATTTCACGTCTTTATCACCAGTTCCATGCCTTTCGCGGTCTTTTAAGCGGCCAGGCCTCCCTCGGCTCCCTTGTTCAACAAAAATGGCGGCTGGTCAGCTTTCTGGACAAACAAACTTTCAGGGCTACTACGAGTGCTCTGCCTGCCACGTTCTAGCGCCAGATCTAGAAAATTTATTGCAGCACGAATGTGCTGCATATAAAAGTGGTAGGTGGAAATTCTTGCTTGTTCGAAGCTTTTTTTTGCCGGTGCACGTTTCCCGCGTAAAATGTTGCATGAACGTACAACTCTGAATTAATTCTTCGTTCACAGGTGAAGTTTCTACCACTGTAAACCTAGAAAGATGGGAGGATGCAGATGTCAGACTTCTCATCATCAGAGGGGCGTGTGAACGAATGGGACTCTTGTGACAAATGGAACGCGCTTTAACCAAACGGAAATTCCCAATGGAAATTTTCCGAAATTTTTGGTAAATGGAAAACGCCCATAATTCCCTTTGCATCTTCAGAACCAACGCGTCTCGAGGCACGAAACTTTCCAGCTATTTTGATTGTTATTCCCTTTACAACGTATGGAAAGACCAGCTTTACAGATTAAGCGGGTCGGAGTCTTACGAACTGAAGTTCTCGGAACTTTCGAGAAATGGGCCCCAGAGATCTGGTTGGAGCATCAACTAGCAACGCTTTGACCAACTTTCGCTCAATATTTGCTCCAACTCAGTTGATAAAACCAAATTATCTGAGAAAAACAGAGTCATGTTTTGTGCAGGTCACTTTTTTGTACGCAAGTATTCAAAACAACATCAAATGTGTTGAATTCGATGTAAATATTTTGATTGATAGCGCAGACTGAGTCCCCAAAACGAAAATCCCATTCTTGGTTTTAAATCATGGTAATCGCGCGGTTTCGGCTGTAATGATAACTGACATCGTTGTCTCCCCTTTTTAAAAAAATATTTGGAAAATTTAATAACATAATAATACTGAACAAAAATGAACCCAACTATAACTTTTTATACAGTACTATGCAAGTCAGATTTACACAAACGTACTGTCTTCCGTATCAAACAATATGTATTTAAGCTATAAACCGTAACAATTATATAACGAAGGCGAAGAACAATAGAAGTCTACATTTCATTGACAAACAGCTTGGTTTGAGGATTTATAGAACCATACATGCATTTCGTTCCGAGGCTTGTTGTAACCTCTCGGGTTACCAGCTTGATTCGTCAGCTAACGATGCAACCTGATCTTGTTGCCATGCTGTTTTGCTTTGATTTAAGCCCGGTGATGTTGAGACGTTGACAGGGAAAGTTACGTCGGCTTCTTTCCATGGTGCGTCGCTTTGACATAGAGGCAAATTTGATCGATCAAATAACGACACGACCTCCGCTGGTATACCTGGTGTTTCACTTGAAGATAAAGGCGAAGTTGATTGGTCTGTTTCAGCTGACAGTAAGAGCGACGTTGATTGTTTGACCAACGGTTTGACATCTGATTCTTGGGCTGAATGTGTGCCATCTTCTGGTTTGCACCGTTTAACAAGGTGGAGATTTTTGTGACATTCATTCACTTTGTTTCGGAGACGTCGTCGGCTGTTGGCAAACCAGTTCTTCAGCTACAGGAATAACCAGTAAGAAACGACTTGGTAAGAGTAGTTAATAATGACAGAGATACTAGTTCATAATGGCAGGTAACATAACATGAAGTGTCATATTTTGAACTGTACGGGATTGTGCGGGATACGAATTGTTTGGATGTTAACGTTAGCGGTATCATTGCAGTATAGACAGCAGCTTAAGCAATTACGAGGAAGCCTGGAAAAAAAATCCAGGTTTTAACGGGATTCAAACCCATGATGGAGCTACTGCGCTGCATACAGCTCTGGCAACTGAGGAGAGTGGTAAAGGGGGGTTCTAGATCACGTTTCACGGAAAATAAAATGATTCTTTCACAATTCACGAAAATGAAGACGTAATGAAAATCACGGTTCACGGGGAATTAAACATTTACTTCTCGTTTCACGGAAAATAATTTTGCAAAATCACGCTTCACGGCTACTATGGAAATCACGATTCACGAGGAAAAAATTAGCCATTTCACATTTCACGGGGAAAGAAAAGGGTCGACCACGAGTCACGAAAATACCCTTTACCACCCTCAACTGGGAGCTGAGCTGTTCCAAAACTCAGTTTCGGATGAGTTGCAACCTTTCTTGGAAAAGGTGAACGAATTTAATGCCAATGCTAGGAGACACGCAAAGAAGCTTAGATTTGGCTGGGGAGAATACTCCCGCAATCACCATAGGAGCTAAAGTAAGAGCTAATCCATTCAAACATAGCCACGTACGAATGTTTATCTCGGGATGAATGACACATGCCTAGTAGGTCACCAGATCTGAAAGGACACGACATTCCGGCAAACCAAGCAAAAACTACCTGGGTGGTGGCAAGGTAGAACAGCAAAACCAAGGAGATTAACATTACCCTGGGCAATTCCTCTTAGTTTACACAATGGGATTGCAAGATATTTTGAAGCTGATGGCTGGTATGGTGAAATGTGTGCAAGTGTTGATAAGATTATTTCGTAGCAAATGTGGGAATCAATGTAAGACCTACTCAGTCTTGACTAAGCTCGTTATAGTTTGTATGTAAGCTGGTAGGGCTGTCTTCCACGCCTTCGACATCAAAGGATCCCGTGACAGGAGCGTAAAACTCAAATACTAGGCCTACATCACGGCGTTTCCAGGTACCAAGGTAGTTTAAGACAACATTTTCGATTACACTTTTCGCAAAAAGTGCAGTTCAGGTTCGCGCGAATTAACCAACGAAAATAAGTAATTATCCAAGGCTTATGATTGGCTAGCAAACCTACTGAATGTGCGAGTTTGACTTCGCAGGAAAGCTAGTCAATCTAAAAATAGCTCGGCCGAGCTTGTGAAACGCCGTGACACAAATGTATGGAAATAAAATGCTCCTCGATTACACCGCTTAATCATGTAACATAACAAGCCGCCTTTCTACATAAAAAATCAAAAAGCCGTTACATACTACCCATGTGCTTTGCTTTTATAAAACGAATGATTACCTGGCCAAGGGTAAGTCGATGTTCCTCCGCCAACATCATTCTGTCTGTGATTGTTGGATATGGCCCGTGCTCTGTAAACCAAGCTTGCAATGCATCACAGGTTTTCCTTGGGATCCCTCTCTTCTTTCGAATCCCAGAAGGGCAAATACTTGGAGGAGGTGAAAATCTTTGGCAAAGAACGAACAATTTAGCCAGTACAGCGGGAGACCCTGAGACGTAACCTAGAATTTAGAACTGGTAAGCCCCCAGAGTGGACACATGTAGTTCCACTGAACCCGACTGAAAAAGGGGATGATTCTCAAAAATTGCTAAACTGGAATTCTTGAAGACTAAACCAGCAGGTCAAGGATAAAACAAAAAGTAACATATTGCCCTCTGTTAGTAGAAGCCACAACAAATTACATAAATCAAACTTACCCTTTTATAAATTTACATTTTAAATCGCGTTTTGGGAATTGCTTTCGTAGTGCAAAATTGTTCAGTTCCATTTGTGCCAACTCTGGCTTCCTAGACCACCCCGTACCGCTAATCCTCGTGGGTTTCGACAAAACACTGAACCCCGGTCCGTTGATCCCCCGACTGACCCTCTCTAAAATTCTCTGGAAATGATAATAAAACAGAAAAAATTAAGACCGATTTGAAAAGTGAAGACATTATTTTAATCTATCTTTGAGGATTGTAAATTGGCCTATCAGCCTCATGCCATGCTTCCAACTCGTTTCATGAGAAATTTGTTTCATCCAATAAACGAGTGGAAAATGGATCGAAATATTGTCATCAACTTTACTGTCCATGATGGAAAATATGAATAAGGCCGTCATACCCAGGAAGATAAGCTACATTGCGGAACAACCGGAAGTTGTCATGTCTTCTAGTAGGTTTTAAAATAGAGCGTTTCCACGTGACGTCATGAAATTCTAAAATCACAGCCGCGAGGTTTTGGGAATTATTAATCCACACCAGATGGGAAATTACCTAGAATTAAGTCTTTCGTTTTGGGAATACGGCATTTTGAATTTTCGAAATTTCACCTTGCGTGACACCAAGACAGTAGCTGCGACAAAGCTATATGGTGATGTTTAGCAAAATAAGCAGTAAAAGCAGTAGAAGACACGATTATGGGCATGTAGCTTAGCTCACGAGTGAAAAGAAAGCGCTCTTATCGCAAACTAAGTTCCAGATGTTTTTGTTCATTTCCGGACGCCACATTGGTGTCCTTCGGAGGAACACCACCATGGCGTCTCCATACAAAGCTCTGTAAAATCGCGTGACACGTTTTGGCAAATAACTCAGAGACGATGTACCACACAGACTTGAGAGTTGGCAAAGTTGTTTATCTATTAGTCTTTTGTAACATTTCACTTTCTTGGTTTCTTTCACTGAACGGTTTCGGATTTTATTTTCTATTGCGTGACAGTGAAAACGCTCTATAAGCTATCCCGGGTCCCGCCGATCATATCAGCTACCGCTTGACATATTTATCTTTAATCCTTTCCTCGATTCATTGCTGAACATATTTTGGAGTAACTGCTGAATACCATGCCACTACTGTTAGCAAAAACTCAATAAAAATATATTTTATTGAATTTTCGCTAGGCGATTGCGTTTTGGACTGCGCTGTCGGAAAGAGGTATCTCCGGGCCGATTCATTTGTGGCAGATGACTTGGCAGTTCTAAATTACAGCCATGACCAGCCTTGTGTTTCCGGACTAAACATCATCAAGAAGGAGTGACTGATCGAAACGTGGTGTGCGATGTAACGTTATGCAATCTGTCACGCAATATAGATAACAACTTCTTCATCAGTTTAATTCGGCCTTAATGTTTTTGTGTCTTACTGTTATTTCCAGTGAATTTTACAGGGGGTCGGTGAAGTGGTCAGCAAGCAAGGGGTCAGTGGAGGAGTCAACGGACCTGGGGTCGGCGTTTCCTTGTCCCCAGGACCCCAGACATACTCGCTTCATGATTTGTAACCATCACTAACGTCACTAGAATTTCTCCGAAAAAGCATACTGATCAATTATTGTTAAAGCAAACGAGAAAAGGGCAACTTTAAACCTGCGAAAATCGTTGCTGATCTGTTGTGCCGTGATCTCCGTGTTTCGCCAAGAAGTATCATTTTCGTCATGCAGCGGATGACACGTTGTCAAAACAGTAGGTTTTGCCGCCCCTCGGTTTGTTTGCGTTTTATAAGAACACATCCCAATTGTTGTTCTAGGCGACCATCCTGATTATTTCGTCGAACCGTGAAATGAAGCTTACCTTCCTTGAATTACTTATGACTTGCCGTAATGCGTAATGAGTAATGTTTTATCGATGAATGCCGCTTGAAACCAGGGGAAGACTTTTTTCTTGCGTTTCAACTTGTTTTCGTGAGACCCGTCAGGTGCTTACCGTATCTTGGCACTTGCTCCAATTCTACATTTTATAAAATTTTGTCGGAAAACGAAAACCCTGAATGAAGTAAAAGTCTTGGTGGGTTAAAGGATAAAAATGATTTCGATTTATTCCTAACGGGTTACATCGAAGTGCTCACTGCCATATTTTCCCAAGAAATCAGCTGACATTGAGGGATTCCCACATTTACCGATTCTTTACCACTCACGACTAAACATTGCCGTTGCGTCAAGCCTAAGTGTCATGCATGGGATATAACTAGACCTCTGTATGTGAATCAAAGATTTCAAAATGAAGTTAGTCTGATGGTCTATTTTTCAAAACCTCAGTAACTTAAATGTAGCTTATTTGTCTAAAACCTTTGCCTGACGCGGTATCTCTGAACTGCAGTTTGACACTTCACTTCGTAACAATGCGCTTCATCCCACAACTCGACAAGATCTTCACCATTGGAGAAATTTCCCTTCTGAGAAAGCAAGTCATATCACAACAGAAATGAGCAAGTGACAGACGATGGTTTCCGAAATGAACATGATACGCCTTCGAAAGAATTGAAACATACACCTACGCAATCGCGTTTTTTTAAAATAACGATTCAACACTTTACCTCAATTGATCTGTAAACTGTATGCACGTCTCTTTTGTTCCAAGCGAGAGTAATCTTAGTCCGTGTGATATCTTCATTTTCATTGTATTCTTGGGTGTTAGGAAGGCAAAAAGCCAAGCGCTCTATTTCAGCGAACTTGTTGCAGCTGGCCAGACGTTTCATCAGCTTGCCCACAGTTTTGGCATCCGTCTCTTTAGCTAAAATCCGCTCTATATAACGAGTTCGCTTCATGACTCCGCTCTTCGATACAAAGCTTCTGGTCAATTAACTTGCTGCGCGCTGACCTCACAATGACCGGGCCAAGGAGGCGTTGCAAAAATCCGCGGTAACACAGATCGTGAGAACGAACAATGCTATTGGTGGGTGCGTGGGACAAGCGTGCATCGGGAATGCCCGAATGCCGGAAATTTAAACATGCTCTGTCGCGCTATTGAATGCTAAAAGATGTCTTTGAATGAATAAAGACCCAAAATAACAACGCAGTTTGTTTATTGAATACCATGCTTCTGAACTGAAACTGTTTGTTACTGATGGCGAGGATGAAAGTGGATTGAATTTTAAAAAAATTTAGCCTAAATTTTTCAACTTTTCGCACCTAATCTTGAAGACACGGCCAACAATGTTTTATGGGCGATACTTCCTGCCAAACATCGTTTGATGTCCTCCTCCTAAATTTAAAGGTATGTTTTCGACACAAGTAAGGGTCATAAAGAAGGATTTCTGTGTTTTTGGCAGCAAAGCTTCCTGAAAAAAAAATTGAAAAAGTTTGTAAGGGATGGTTCAAATAAATGTACACAAATATGAAAAAAAAATTTGCAAGGAAACACATTGAACCTTTACTTACAAGCAACTAGGCACAAGAACCAAATTTCGGGAGAATTTCGTTTGCTGTAACTAATAGCCCATTTCCGAGTTGCTGTTTGCCTCAGTTTCAAAGCGAGTCCTGATGCACAACCATTCAAATGGCAATGGTAGTGTTTTTCATCAGGGTCCCAAAGGGGCTTAGGGCTCCTGGGCTCTGGACTCAAAATAGCGGGGCTCCGGGGCTCCGGACCAAAATAAACAGTGCCCACCACTCACCCCTATTGTCTCTTGAGAGAGAATATATTATCTCTCAAGAGATGATAGACCCCACACTCAAAACGAAAAGGCATCAGAATGTAACAACAACAGACAATATGTAAGATAAGCATAAAAAGTATAACAATGCTAAGTTAATTTTTTTTTCCTCGAGAACACAACGTTATACACAGGACTACCATTATATGGTACTACCTATTATATTAAAGCTACCCCGGGGTTCACACTTACTTGTTGTGAAACTGTCTGGTGTGAAACACCTGATAACAATTCAGTTCCTTTGTGATGTGCATGTGTAACCCCTGACACTGAGGTGCACTGCAGGAGGAGAACACAAATTTGCGACCCCTTCCCTCCCTCAAGCACACCACACACTGTTTTCTCACGTCCAAATAAACTGGACAGTGAACTACATCAAAGGTACCTAACCCAGTGTCCTGTACTACAGAATTAAGTGGGGGGTTACCTATCAAAGGGAGATCACAGATGTTTCTAATAAGCTCCTCCCTGTAGGATGCCAAGGAGTATGAGGCCGGTCGCCTAAGAGCTTCATTATCAGGGAACTTACGTTGTTGTTCCCTGAAAAGGATGAAACTGTTCACAACAGCCATATCAATAAGGTGGAAAAATAAGGTTTTCCACCACCTCATGCATTTCCGCTGTACATTGTGGGTGGCCAGGATCTGATCTGATCGATCCACAGCATTCATGTACTGATTGTACATGTGGAAAAGCGCAGGCTGTTGTACACGTGTGTTACTCCAGGTACCACTGGCCTTTCTCTTCCAGCTTACCTGTGTGGTCTCATTTGCATTGCCGGAGGTAGTAATCATAGACACTACCTTGTTGTCAACCCATTGCAATGTCAACACAGGTGCATCCCTCTCCCAACGCATAGTCCCCTTAGGCTTACCTTTTGCCCATACCTTGCCATTCTTTAGACTTGCCGGGAAATCCCTCCTGCTATCTATAATAGTACCAGTAACAAGGGTTCCACGATCAAACAAGTGCTTGGCAAGGGTCACAGACGAGTAAAAGTTATCAATAAACAAATGATACCCCTGGTCGAGATAGTTTTGCATTAGGGTCATCACAACATCATAACCAAGGCCATGCTTACTAACTTCCCGCCCTGCCTGCTTGCCTATGTAGATATTGAAATCTTGAACATAGGCATTGGAGCTATCGGCTAATACCCAAAGCTTTATGCCCCACTTAGTGGGCTTATCCTTGAGGTATTGTCGGATGCCCGATCGGTGTCGGGACTTCACCATGCGCTCATCAATGGCGACATGTTGCCTCGGCTGGTACAAGACCCTGCATCTTGTTTTAAAATACTCAACAAAAGACTCTACATTACGTAACTTGTTACCAGCAGGCTCGTTGAGGGGGTCCACGACGTGCAGAAAAGCCATAAGGGCTGAAAACCGCAACCTGGGCATGATTGCTCGAGCCCATAGACCGTGGAACAAAGTAGCCGTGCTCCAGTATTTCTTTACCTCCCCCACTACTTTTACTAACCCAAAATAAATCAAAAGAGCCATGAGCCTAAGGATCTCCTCAGATGTTGTTTCCTGCCAGCTTCCATCCGAATTTGTGTAAGTCTTATAACCCCCAGAAGCAATATGGATGTAAGCATAGGAGTTGGTGTGCAAAACTATACTCTCAACCATTTCCCTAGTAAAGAATAGCCGGAAAAAGTCTAAAGGTTTCACCATGCTATTCCTGAGGTGTGGACCCTCAAGGTGAATGCCCGGTGGTCGGGCAGGGGTGAACTGGGGGTGGGGATATTGAGGGGGATTACCTAAATCGGGGTCATTGTAGGAGAGGAAAGGCGTCGCAACACTTGCAGCTGCCGGGGCCGCAGGGGCACGAGCTGCTGGACCTTTCCCCCGCTTGCCACCTCTTCCTTTCCCTTTTCCTATCTGGGGGACTGCGGGAGACGCTGTGCGGGTTACGGCACGAGGTGCAGCACTAGTTGCTGCACGGGTGGAATAAAATGACCCCACATGAATAGAAGAGGGCCCAGCAGCAGATGTTGCTGAAGTTGTAGAGGAGGTGGCAACTGGGTCAGTTACAGCTACACTTATCATAGAAGTTGGCTGCTCCC
>BLFK01000397.1:2224426-2226926 GCA_014634185.1 Astreopora myriophthalma | reverse complement strand
GTAATACACGGCTTAGGCTTCTTTATTTGTTAAACATAAATGTGGAGGTAGAGTCTACCTTGGCATAAAGTGCTCAATGCTGTGGTAGCAGAGCTAAGTATACATAAGTTTAAAGATTAAAGAGGGTGCATTGATTCTCTGTGACTCTGAGTTTCACGCCTAAGCGCTCGTCAGACAGAACTTTATTCAACTAAGAACATACCTTCTTACATACAAATGAGATGAGTGGCTAATTAATTTGCTAGTGTGATGATCTGCTCTACGTGTGAAATAATTTACGTGCGAAATAAGGATTCTATTGTTGGCGGCTTGTGAAATTTGCTAAGTAAAACTTGTTGTTGTGGCGGCATTTAGATATGAGTTCTGTTCTTTTGTTTAATAAAGACGGCTTCTTGGCCAAGAGGCCATCTTTATTAAACAAGAAGCCATCATCGATGCGTCCTCTTTAATCCTTCAACTTATGTATATATATACTAGTTATGCAATGCTTTCGAGTGGTATACCGTGAAATATCCCACGAGTGAGTTGATTTTTCTTTTTATACGCACTTGCCTAAAGGCTCGTGTGTATACAAAGAAAAATCAAGTCACGAGTGGAATATTCTCGGTATGCCATGAGAAAGCTTTGCATAACTAATTTATCCCATGCCACTCATTGAATTAGCACAAAAGGTCTCTCTTCAATGCTTTAACAGCAAATAAAATCGGTTAAAACATTCAACAGAATGGCAACATTTCTTGAAAGTACATAATTTTGATTAAAAAATAAAAATATATAAATAGGTACTGCTTATTAAATGTATTAAAGCCTTTGTAGGCTGCGAGGAACGCCGGGATTTTTTGTGGAATACTACCCGTTGCCTACCGCAGATTATGCAACGGGTTTCTAGCTTTCTGATTGGCTGTATTCTCTATGGCATGGGATAAATTTATGTATATATATATATATATATATATTATATTTATATATATATATATATATATTATATTTATATATATATATATATTATATTTGTATATATATATATTATATATATATAATAATATATATATATATATGTATATATAATGTATTTGACATTGAACATATAAGGTTCTTGTATTTGCCTTAGGTGTGCAGGTTTCTACCAAAGCAATTGCTGTTGTGACAACAGGCTAAATACAATATTTCAAAATATTAAGCTTTGTTGCAGCTTTGTCAGTACAAATAAATGGCATCACTAATGAGCTAAATTTGAGCAGTCTTGCACCCAGAAAAACTATATTGACTGTGCTTTTTAAATTTAATATAATAAGAGTGTTTTTCATGTCTTATGCAGTTGTGACAGCATTGGGACATGCTTAATCTCAGGATTACCCTTTGAAGTTGTAAGCCTGTATGAGTAACTAAAGATTTCCAAGTACTGGTAGTCTTGATGTTGCATTTAAGCAATATTGTAGAATTAATTAATTAATTAATTAATTTAAGTTATGACCAATTTGCAGGTACTATTTGAGTAACATGTACATAGTTGGGGTTGATGAATTATTAAACGGTAGAATCAACTTTTAATACTAACTCCTGCTCAGCTAATCAGTATTCATTAACTTTCCATACAGATCCCTACTGTTAAAATGTATTCAACTTATTGTTTTATTTCACCAATGCTATAAAATATTCGCATCTGATCTGTATGGGCATTCACAATGGCTTGCCATTGTAAACACCCATACAGATCTTTGGCTCATATTTTAGCTATGACTAAAACGTCTTCCAGGTTTGCATACCATAGCCTGATATAAGCACTAGTAGTAGTTGTGAGAATTTCAGACAGTTCTGCAAACCCTTAACTTCACCTCAAGTTTGTATAACTTTGAGAATTCTTCCTACCCACCAAGTGTTTATATTAGGTTACATAAACAAAGTTTTTATGTTGCTTTTACAAAATAACTTTGGTCCTTTCAAAACTACACAACACACAACTTCTTGTCGTAACTGTTTATGTACTCTCACGTAAACATACCTATCAGCCAATCAGTGTGGTATCAGTTATTTTCTGAAAGTCATTATGAAATGAACCGCCTGGCAGCTAACTCACATGTTTAGAATTGCCAGTATTATTGGCATCCTATCCTTGTTGATGATTTTTGTATTCAACAAATTAACGAGTCATTCTATTGATCATCTGTTTGCTTGTAGGTCATAAAAAATGACCTTGTGAATTGTTATTATTAATATCTCAAGGAATTGTTGCTACTACTAATACTACAACACTGACCAGTTTTAGAAGGTGGACATTGAACCAGCCGACTACTGTTCGCTCTCCCTAATCAAGGTTAAGGTGTTCAGTTCCTCCACAGTAGCGACCCTGCTGACTTTTGTCAATATGTTGACCATTATTTGAAGGGCTCTGAGCAAAAAAGGTCCTAACTGACTTTTGCATGATTTTTAGGTCATTTCTCAAAATTGCAGCCAATTTCCACTGAGCCAACTGCACTAAAATTACGGGGGGGGGGGGGGG
>BLFK01000397.1:2179822-2213798 GCA_014634185.1 Astreopora myriophthalma | reverse complement strand
CTCTCTCTCCCGCATTCTGAAATAAGGTCTTTAATTTGATATGACTGATGTTATACTTGATTAATTAAGTTGATTGGCATAATATATTAATACATCTGAGTCTCGTGCAGTTTTGCTCACTTGTAAATCACGCCAGATGAGTTTGGACTAACTCCTGAAGAGCCATCTGTGTGTCCCCCGACAGAGGAAAACACCCAATAGGCCATTTCCGAGTTCGCGTCATCAGCCTCTTTTTCAAAGTGAGTCTAAATGCGAAAGTTTTGTGATGGTAATACGTTTTACTTTGCATATGAATAAACACATCTCATAAGAAACACTTTTCACTTAGACTCGCTTTGAAAAAGAGGCTGAAGTGAACTCGGAAATGGCCTACTGTTACATAACTGTGCTGCATCGTCACTTGGTCATTCAAGGTACGACCCGTCTTAAGGGCCTCTTCATATGATCCCGGTAACCGGGCTGGCTCAGTTACTGGGATGAATTTGATCATCTGTTCATATGGGAAATTTCAGCCCGGTTACCGAAATGAAAATTGGTAACGCGAGCCTTCAAGCTTCAAATCTCTAACAAACAAGCCTGGCAACAATTTTTCGCTTAACCTAAAAATCCTTATAAAAAAGAGGTCATTGCGACAGTAAGAATAAAAGAAATGGGAACTTAAATTCAAATACTGACCGTTGTAACACGAGTATTCATTGAATATTATCATAACGGCAACAGGGCTGAAGTGTTCTTGTGGCAAATATTTTCATTCCCGTTACCGAGATGTCGGTATGAGAATCCGAGATCTCAGCATCCGGGCCAGCCCGCCTTCTCATATGAACACATCTAAATTTTACAAAAGCATTTAGTGGTAAGGCGAGATCTCGGTAACCGCTGAAATCTACTCGATCGCGGATCGATCACAGGCTTCTGAGGTTCCGAGTGTCCAGCCTTGCTCTCTTCAGAAGTCCATAACCCAGAGGACTCGATCTGGAATGGAATGTGGTCCATCAGTTTACGGTATTATCTATTTTTAGAATGGTTGCTACTAGATTTGGGCCACAGGCCCTACAGATATAGCCTCATGTTGCTGGTGCTGATGCCGCTGCTATTGCAGCAGCCTTTCTCCTTGCTCTCTTTGCGTCGGCTTCGGCTTTCAGCTTTTGTGTCCGCTGCTTGGAGTGCGTGACTGACCAATCGCAAGCATGTCTCTCCTGCAGACAACCCTGAAGCGTAGCTCAGGTCTGCCAAAAGGCCTCGACTCAAGTTCCAGCTCCCCGTACAAGAGGTCTTTAGGGATTCGACCATCTTCCATGGGTGGACATGGCCCAACCACCTTAATCTACGTTGTCCGAGGAGGGTGTACATGCTCTTCCAATTACGGCGTTGTTGGAGACCTTATCCGCCCACGAAGTGGACAGGATACGACGAAGGCAGCCGTAAAGTAAGGTGCTCACGATGCAGGCACGATAGACGGCAATTTTAGTCTGATTAGTAAGTTTCTTGTTCTCCCACGCTCAAGCAGAAAGCTTGGCCATGTTGGTTACAGCCTTTCCAATTCTTTTTCCGAGCCAAGTAGGACACTAATTTGACCAAAAATGGACCGAATACTGACGTTCGAGGTATTTATCTGACTTAGTTCATGTTATTTATAAGGTATCTTTCACTTAGGGCCCGATTTGAAGGGGATAAGCGAGCAAGCCAATTAGACCGTTGCCTTTTTCGTCAGATTTATCCGCATACAACGCAAGCCAGGGCAGCGATGTACGTTATAGGGAGAAACAGTTCATCAGCCCGATTTCTCTGAGTGGATCTTGAGAGCAACGTGAATCCGGTGGCTCGAAAGCGCGGAGGAAAGTTTCTGTCGAAGACGAAGCACAACTTGAAATAGCATCAAATATAAGGGAATGAGCACAAGTGGGCGGTTAAGGATTCGTGAAAGAGTAATGGTAAGGATTAATGAAAGAGTTCAGTCAGTGATTTCAATTTATCAGCAACTACTAAATATAGAGTTACATCAAGAATCAAAAACCAGTTGAGGACAAAAAAAAGGCGAAATATAAATGAGTCATATGTGTATTAAGCCGTCATCAATATTGTGTAGAGCGTATGCACATGACCAAAGCAATTTGGTGTACCAAATTAATCGTCCGGGAATTGAACTCTTGTTTCAATGCAAATAATTTCGTTTCTTTCATTAAACCAATACGGCGCAGGTCACGTGAGTGCATACGCTCTATAATTCAATTCGCCAGCCCCACTCTTCCCTACTTCTTTATAAAGCCCCGCCCGGACTTTTAGCTAGTTGAATATTTATGAAGTATGTAAGTAAAGTCAAAGTCGCTGAGCACAAAAAGAAAATGATCCTTTGTGTGAATCATGGCATAACTACTGTTTGCAACCAAGATTTGTTTTATGCAGCAAATACACGCTTTCCCTCTTCCTAAATAAAGCACCAAGTAATGAGAAAGCTAAAAACCAATTCGTCTTTCAATATTACGATTTTAAGCTGGACAATCCTGATTAAGCAGCAACTCTCCCAATTCTTCCTTCTCTTTGCTTGGCTCACAAGGAACTTGCTCCCTCTCTTTCATTTCCGTTGCGCTGCTGTTGACGGAATCAATATTCTCCAGAGTTGCAATATCTCTTGTCTCTGGCAGCAAAAAGAACAACGCAGAACAGATGAACGCGAGGACTGCTACGATGGAGTATGGCAAGAGAATGTGGATACCAACCTGAGTGAATAACCATAGAAGTTGTGTTTAGTGCAGGCGTTTACATTTTAGAATTGAGCTGAGAAAGGACTGGACATTATTTAGAGGGGGGAGGACTGCTGCAAATGGGAGGAAGGGGCAACGATTTTTATGCAGGAAAAAAAGGGGAGGTCAAATTAATTTTTGTAAAATTTGAGTTGGTAAAAGAGGGAGGGTCAGCAAAAATATTGCTTCATGAAGGGGGACGGATCAGGAACATTCGAACATGGCTTCTCCCTCTAAATAATGGCGGTCCCTATAACGACAGGAAATCAATTGTAGAAAGGTCGCATACCAGCCAAACAACATAAGGTGCTGACATGGATCCGATGCGTGCCGCGGCAGATGAGGTTCCCATACCGATATTCCTGATAGTGAACAAAGGTGAGTGTTATTAATGGAGATTGGACATGCTTTGTCTCACTGCCATCTAGTATTTTACCATCACGGCCGCTTGTCATGCCATTACAAGCAAATCAATGAAACTGTTGACCTTTTGCAGGCGCCACTAATTTCACGCACAACTGTGAAACAGCTATCTGCTCTAGAGAGAAGTAAATTGCTCTGCCAGCCGAAAATTTTCAAGTGCGAAGATTATTTGAGCCCCTTGAACAGAAAGGTTGCTAGAAAATCACATTTCTTGATTTGTCTCGGCCTGTTTTGGGAAGCGTTTTCCGCACCAAAAACACCGGCTTCCTTTTGGAAGAAAACAAAGAAGGAACGAGAAAAGTATGACCACTTCTCCTTTCTCTTTTGGGTTACAACTCGAAAACATTGTCAAGATTGTGTTGCAAAATGATCCGAATCTTGGATGTTATTAGTCGAGAGGTGAGGCAACTGACCTGATAACAGTAGGAAAAAGCTCACAAGAGTAAACGTAGATTGAGCTAAAGGATATGTTGATAAAGAACTTCGCGACCCCCTGTGCCATGATGATGTTTGCCACGAGAAAACCTGAAATTGTGAAATAACATTAGGCGGGCATTTATCACCCTGAATGGCATCTGATCGTGAGGGTAATCCAGCTGTTGAAATGAAAATAAACAGTCCCAGAATTTGGGATGCTCTAAGATCACACGTATTGGTCTGAGTCCTCGCCTAGTTGTCAAATACCCAAGTTTTATCGCCCGAAACGCTCGTGTTGTGACTATTAAGTTTACGTGTTAACGAATCCAGTGTAATATAGGAGGCAAATTGAATTCGCGCGAGAGTGCATAACATTTTGTTGAGCACCTTGATGAGATGGAGGCAGCGTGGCCTAGTGGTCAGGTCATCGGACTTGTGATCTGGAGGTCCCGGGTTCAAGTCCTGCTCTGACCACTTGCTGGAATTGTTCTAGGTAGTCCCTGGCACAACTCCTCAGCTACGCTTGTAAATAGCCAACCGGTCTGCCTCCTGCCAGTTGAGATTCTTAACAATGTTCATTTGTACCATTTGTTTCATTGGCCCTGAAAAGCCCCTTAAGGGGAGTGGTCGATTGAGGAATTATTATTATTAGTTAATGATGACGTAACTTACGTCGGGAGATTGATAATTTTCAATTGCCGTCTTGACACACTGCAAATACTTATCGTTGTTCATAAGTGTCAAATACTTGTCTGATGCATCTCAACTCTGATAAAATATTTTAGGAAATTTATTGAAATCAACTGAAGGAAAAACTTTTATTATATGGCTAGCTCCGTGAGCTGGCAAGATGAACCAAATCGTGCGCTGTGATTGGCTACCCGAGCGGGCAAGATGGAGCTATCTTGCCCGCTCGGGTCCACCCGCCGTGTCCCACGCGAAAAATTTCCTTTATTGACCAATATCCAACCATCTTGACCTCACGCTTGGTCAATAACGCACATATATTTCCATTTCAAATAAAACTGGATCATTTAACCAATCTTTAGCTGCCTAATATCTTTATAATCATAAAGAAACAGTTTTAATTTTGCTTCAGTCCATCTTCAAAGAAATTTATAAATATGGCTAGTTTTTTTCAAAAAAGTAGCATTTTAACTCAGCGTCGTTTTATCAGTCCGTACCTGCGTTTTATTTTTTTTAATCAGCTATGCAAGATCTGAGGTGGAGGAATACTGAGGGAAGAAAAAGCAAACATGCATAGATTCTACGGGGAAATCAAACTCGATGGAGATTTACCTGTGTTTCTGAGATCACGTTGGAAGAAAACCGCAACGACGGAAGCAATACAGGAAACGGCCAACCCAAGAATGGTGGATTTCTTGCGGCCAATCCTGAAACACGATATGTATAATGATTTACTTGGCTTGATGTAACTAGGATGGCGAGGAATTGCGTAAAAAAAAATCATTGTATTTTCTTCGATGGTGTTCAGGGGAAAAGAGTGTTTAGCTGTACTGAAGTGGTATTGACTGAAACAGAAGGCAATCTTTGAGATTGGCACCCTCGTTAGTTTTAGATCAGTCGCTTTATCATTGAACTAGTTATCTGATGGTAGCAAGGGGTCAGCGTTGGTTCCCATCCGCTCCAACCTCTCAGGACACTTTTTGGTATTTACACAATTTAATATTCCCTACCCTATGCACTGATTCGAAAATGGTTAAATTTCGGTTATCGTGATACTTCATGAAATTTCAAGTGAAATGGAAGAGGGGCTGTGGCTGATGGGATCTAATGCTAACCCTGCCAAGGAGCTGCGCATGTATGACGTCACTGAGGCCGTGTTAGTATACGGGGATTGTGTCAACTTTAATCCTCCAAGAATGGAATTATATTCTTAGGCAAACATTTTCTTTTGTTTCGGTTTGAAAACGTGTTCACTAATCACGTGAGTAAATTGGCCTCCCCGAAAAATATCATGATATTCAACAAGCACTTTAAACCTCGCATTCAATGTTTGACAAGATTTCCGTACAGGTCCCTACTTCATTATGCATGCATATTCCTAGCGAAACTCTATTCACGCTCGTTCTTTTTGGAAGAGGGTTGGTGAGAATATGCGTGTATAATTAATTCAGGGACCTGTATGGAAATCTTTCTCAATGTTTGCGTAAATTTGCATTTCCTTTGTTAGTGCCACGGGAGAATTTAGATCCAGCACGTGCAGTCTGTGCATTAGCATTTTCCTCGCTATTTGCATGCGCGTATGCAGTAAGATGAATGTAAACATATACTTACCATCTACCTTAACAATCCCATAATACTACAGTCGCACGCCGGTCTCTCTAAAGTTCCTGGAGTGGGCAATAGGCGCCACACACCCTATTCCAAGATAGCCTCAATTTTACATCCATATCTGCATTCAAATTAACCATTCTAAAGGCCACTTTGGAAAAGGTGTAATACGGATTTAAATTAACGGTTGAGAGTTGTGTAACCTCTTTACTAACGTACTTTCGGTTAAGGATTATACAAGTCCAGTTTGAAGGAATCTCTATGAGGCTTGTCAAAAAGAAAACCAAATAACGATTCCCACCAAACGTTCCCGAGCTGAATGAAACAGCGTAATACACCAAAGATATAACCATCCTATGAAAAGAGAAACGCGCACAAGTTAGACATGTTAATGGGAATAAAAACGTCAACATTCCTGCTGCCCAGCTTCTCTGCGCAACAGACAGACATATACCACAAAGTTCATGTTGCACATTTCGACTCAGTACCGAGGAAGCATTATGCACATGAACAGGTCTAAAAGAAGGCCATCTGGACGAATGCAGTTATAAACAACGAAGAAAACCCAATATAAAACCTACCGCTCACAATCCGCTGCGGCCAGAACATAGGCCACAAAAAATCTTCCCCCAAAACCGTTTTCTGGGAAGAAAGGAAGGAAATGTGGGGAGATACGATAATTTTGAAGTCCACGATTCTCGTTCAAGTGCTGTCAGCCTGGAATGACTCGGCATCACTTGCCTTACATAATTGCCTCGCTCTCACGTGACTAGTTCCAGATCCTTGTGCTCCCGTGAAGCGGATCCGCCGGCTAATTTTTGTATAAACCATTCAATTGCCAGAAACTCAGATATTTACAAAAAAAAAAAAAAAGCGTCAGCCACTACTCTCTAGCTTTTAGTCGATGAATTAAATCCAGTGTTACATGTAAGGGGACCTCTCAGTATAAGCCCTGGGGTTTCCTGAGGTCTCCTCGCCACTTCTTACTTCTCTTATAATAATAATAATTATTATTATTCATTGTAAACTTGTAAAGATTTTAGCCTATTATTTTCTATTATTTTAGTCTATTATTCACTGGAACCTTCTATGAATGTGTGTGGTGGTGGTGAATAAATAAATAAATAAATAAATAAAAAGTAACGAAATTATAGAAGCACTTTTAACAGACGCAAGTGAGGAGAGAAATTAATGGTCGGGAAGAACGGCAATATTCGCTAAACTGAGGTAGATCATCATAGCATAATACACTATGATCATAGCTAGATTTGTGGCAATGACTTGACTTAAGTTCCTTTTATTTATGAAGAAGGTAAATCGAGAACTGTCACTTTTACCACTATTTTTTCAGACTCACGGCATCTCAAACGAATCCAGAATATTGAGAGAAGTGGTCAGTTCAGATGTTAGCACTATAATGCAGGAGCACTCAGTAATGAATTTTCATTAAACTATAAAGAGTTTGCGGTTCTTATCGAGAAGTATATCAAACGCATTCTGGAAGTTTTGTCACGGCCAATGTATCTCTTCTTTTAGAGGTCAATAACCATTGTAAATCGATGTACGTTTCTTACCATGAGAACCAAGATATCAGAGTTCTTTTTGTCATGTTTAATGAACTGAAGAGGTCCCTGAAGTCCCCAGTTCTCTGATCTAAGACGGCAGCCTTCTGGTCCAAATCGCCATCTGGCATTTCTTTTCGATTGAAATTAGCTACCTTTTGGAGCTCTGCCCAGGCTTCTTTGGGCTTATTGTGAACCAGTAGCCAACGAGGAGACTCGGGAATAAACCTAGTGTTAATGGTAGAACAGAATATGTAAAACACCTTTTAGGAGACAAGCAAGCTCAACGTTCAAGTCAATGAAAATATAATTTCAAGGAAATTTGTGAGATTTTCCTTTTGAAAGTAACCCAAGAGGGTTCGGATTAAACAAGTAATTTTAATTCTTTAGTTTTACACGTCATGCTCGTTCCACACACGCTATCCATAGACAATCCTAAGCGACAGATACAAACTTCCGGATAATGCCATGCTTCCAGTGTAAAATAAGAACACTACAGTACAGTCACGGTGGATATAGAATGGCTGCTGTCAATAGGCCATTTTGCTAATGCAAATTTCTCCTAGTTCCATTCCCTTGTGGGGCAAAAAGTCATTACGCGGTTAAAAATGGGCTCATTAATCCAATAAATTTATCACATTTTGCCCCTACAAGGGAATGGCACTAGGAGAAATTTGCATTAGCAAAATGGGCTATTGTAGTGTTGTTACCGATTTAACTTTCTGGTACTTATGCAATAACTGGGAATGCCCTCGTTTGCTGACACTGCGCAAGAATGATTCACTCATGATCAGTTGCCACTAAAACCTTTTGTCTTTGTTGAAGGGAACGCTTTCCTTCACGGTACCCGCTTTAACTGGCAGCATCTCAGTTATGGTTTGCCAAGGATGCCAGTTGGAAACAGATTTACACAGTTTTTCCTCGAGATTGGTCGCTGCTATACTGTATTTTCAATTGGGTGTGTCGTCGGCAAAGTAATTGCTCTGCCGGCGAAGTCTTAAAAGCTGACTTGAAAAGTCCAGAAGACCTGCTGCTGCTTGTATTGCTTATGATCTAAATGTTTTCTGAGATATTTTGACGGCATAAAGTTGAACTTTTCCTGTTTGGCTGTTCTGACTTGACATACAACGAAAACGTTGAAATTTTCTCTCATGTCCACTGCTTTATAAGAGAGTCAGGCCATTTTCCTCTTGTTATCGTCACTAATTTTCTTTCCGTTCTTACCTTTTCTTTCTTTTTTCCCCTTACGTGTAGTCTCTTTTTATAATATAATTAACTGTCACTGATGTATTAATATTTGAGTCTAGCCTCTAGTATTGTTTTATTGAAATTAGAGTTTAGGTGTAAGCCCCCTGTGATGAGCTAAGTTAGTACCTGGGGCTAAAAAGAAAAAAAGAGTATGTTTAAATAAATTAAAAAAATAAGAAAAAAGAAAAAGAAGCGGTACTCAAACAAATCCATTGCTTACCACCAAGCGA
Source organism: Astreopora myriophthalma (assembly GCA_014634185.1). NCBI lineage: Eukaryota > Metazoa > Cnidaria > Anthozoa > Scleractinia > Acroporidae > Astreopora > Astreopora myriophthalma. The sequence continues at coordinate 2,204,882 of BLFK01000397.1, read as the reverse complement.
ATATCAGAACGAGACCTGGGACAGCCCCTGCGATGGAAAGTGTGCGCCAGTCCCTTATCAGATAAGCGAACAACGCCAGAAACATCAATGATAAAACCCAGAAATACCACAGCGCGGTTCCGATCACGTGACGATGACGTTTGCCTACATACTCCACGAGTAATATGTACACCGCCAGAGAGGAGCCACCTGTTAGAAAAAGGAAGAATAGACAGCCAACACCTAACGGCACAGTACCCTGACATGGTGAGCGGCGGGAGGAGGGGGGGGGGGGGGGGTTTATAGCAGTGGGAGCTGCTGCCTCCCAACAAGGAAACACGAAATCGATCCCAAAAATCATATGTGGGTTGAGTTTGTTGCCGGTCCTTGTCCTTGCTTTAGAAAAGGTCAGTTTTCTCCGCCAGCCCTACAATGCTTTAAAAAATAAACCAACCTTTCCAATGAAACTCCAATAGACCTGATCACGGTTAAAGCCGCCATCTTGACGGGTAAGCAAAGCGCAAAGAATTTGCAGTGTTTGTATGGTGATCCGATATCAAATAATTTTCGTCAACTAACGAACGTTAGCCCAGAAAAATTTATAAATTGAGATCTGAAGGTACAGGGCAAAGGATTATCATGACTGATTTATTTTTAAGGACTAACCTTGAAGTTCGCTATACGCTGCCCGGTAACGTTTTCAATTGCTTCCATGTATTTGTATGTATTTTTTTGCCCGGGAATTTTCAGTCCAAGGCGAAACTGTGCGAAAGAATGAAACAAACATATGAAAAAACTGAAAACGCTAACAAGCAACTTCGAGCAAAGGTTAGTCCGTAAAAATTGGCCAGTGTCATCCATTGTTTTGTAGCTTCAGTTCGCAATTCATAAACTTTTCAGACACTAGTAGATCATAAATTGGCCACAGTACATCTGGTATCCCTGATAATTAAGTTCCATTGCACCTTGTGTGTGTGATAACTCATGGATGTGTACTGCCCACCCTTCATGACCTATTGGCGATTGTCCTCCTTTCACCGCAACGCGAACAGTGCAGGACCCATCCACATTAACGCGTTTTCGTTTAAAAGCGCATACCTTTTGATGCGTTTTCGCCTGTCATCCATGCTAAAACGCCCGAAAACACTAATCAAAACGGAGGATTCGAAAACGGTTTCCAAGAAGTGGAGACTTGAAAACGCATAGGTTTGAAAACGTTTCGTTTCTAGTGTGGTCTGATGAAAACGAAAAACAGTGACGTAAAAAGCGTAGGAGACTTTAAAAATTGACTTTTAAACACTTGCACAATCCAGTTCCCACTTGCTTACCTCTTTTTCGGGCGTTTTAGTGTGGATAGTTGAAAACGATACGAAAACGTAAGTGTGGATAAAAATATTTTGCTTTGATTTCGCCGAGATGACAACGGCTACTTTCGAAAACGCATTGGTGAGGATGGGGCCTAAGATAAGTGGACAGAAACTTTCGTTTCGCTGATCGTGCTTACGAAAGGAAAGGACTGCTTCGCAAGTTATTATCAATGGAGTATGAGGAAAATGATTTCAAATAAGCATCATTAACCTTAGAATGTAAATTTGCAACTCACCCATGCAGATACCGACAGCGCACCTGATTGCCATGTAAAGCCAGTACACAGGGGCGAATGACGAACCCAGTGCCAAAACGTTACATGAGACAGAAAGGATGTACACAACTGGCCTGCGGCCGAACTTGTCAGACAAAGCGCCTCCGACAAGCACACCAATCATATAGCCCAGGAACAAAACGGCTTTGTTTAAAACGGACAGCGCAGATGCATTGCAAACCAAGTCAAACTTGAGGAAGAAAAACGAAAATATGGTAGGTTAAATGTTCGAGAGCGAATAATCTAAATCCAGAATGGACTTCTGCTAAATCTAAGTTGTTCCTCCACAAAAGAGTGACCCATCACCATGGAAATAAAATACTTAAACCAATTAACTGTGTTACTAATATAAACACAGGTAGCCCAGGCTCTGCAAGTGACCGTTTGAAAACAGTAGTTGTGAGGCAAGGATACTCGATATGAATAACAATGAAAATGGTCTCCAAACTTCAAACATGTCTTCGGGTAATCATTTCTAACGTCTGAAACACTATTTCGGGGTTATTTGACATATCTGACCTAGGTACTGACATACGCTTCAATGTAAAATGACAAGGTAGGAGACGTTATTTGGAAGCAACCCTCGAATCTGGACCAACTGAATTGCGAATAAAATCTCTCGACCGATAAATTCTCTAGCACAGAGCTACGTTAAGATAATTTTACCTTCAATATGAGTCAACTTATTCGAGCCGAACTCTTTTCTATAGTCGCTAGCCATCTTCAAAAACTCACATCGCCCGGCTTTCAGCGCCATGTCATCCTTGTGGCTTACGTTTGGGTGGTAGACGTGCTCGGCGCAATTGGGAATGAGAGCAAACAATCGATTTGCTCTAGTTCTTAGTGTTCCCAGTGTCCCCAGTTGGGCCGAGCGTGTCTACCGCCCAACCGTACGCACCAAGGATGACATGGCGCTGAAAGCCGGGCGATGTGGTTTTCTGAGGATGGCTAGCGACTATGGAAAAGAGGTTGGCGCGGATAAGTTGACACATTGATGGTAAAATTATCCTAACGTAGCTCTGTGCTAGAGAATTTATCGTTTGAGAGATTTTGTTTGCAATTTTGGTGCAGATTGGAGGGTCGCTTCCAAATAACGTCTCCTACCTTGTCATTTTATAGTGAAGCCTATGTCAGTACCTAGGTCAGATATGTCAAAGGACTGGGACGAGGCAGCATGAGTGAAGACGTGTTTAACTGAGCTGCGCAACAAGTTGTCTGGGCACTACCTCAGACTGCATGAACCTCTTACTAGGATATATGTCAGAAAGACGCCTTCGGTCAGGTAGAATCTTGGGGTCTGAACAATCTAAGAAGCAGATATATCCGAAGAAGAAAGTTGTAAACCGACGAAAACAAGTCGGCGAACATGGCCGCCACCGCTGATCTACTTCAAGAACTAAAATCCATGAGAGCTGAATTCAAAGGCCATATTATGAAACTAAGCGATGAATTAAAGGACTTTCAATGCAACACAAAGATTACTAAAAATTGAAAGCATCATGTCTAAAGTCGACGAAATTGATGCCATAAAAAGCAAGCAACAAGAACTTGAAGGAGATGTCGAAAGCATAAAGGATTCGCTAAACTTTGTAAATATCAACACTGAAGTGGCAGAGAACCTTCGTAAAAGTAATGAGGAACTCAAGGAAAAGGTAGAACATTTGGAACGATATTCGGAGAGATTTCTGTATAACCCCATACATTTATTATGCATGCAGAATTATTATTATGGTAAACTAAAGTTATTCAAAGCGAATAAGTCTCAAAGGAGCGCTATTGTTTCCGCTATTGTTTAGATAAAGAAAGAACTGTATGCACAATAAATGTATGGGGTTATACGGAAATCTTTCCCGATATTCTAGAGACTTTAACATTAGAATACTGGGCGTAAATGAAACTCAAGGTGAAGATTGTTTGGCAATAACTATGGACTTCATCTCCTTCCTTGGTTTTGAAGACGCTGCTGCCGAGGTAGAAAACGCTCACCGTACGGGAAAAAAACGAGATAAAAAACCAAGTCACATTATTGCTAAGCCTTATAGTAGGCCCTTCAAGAAAAAATTAATAAAAGTTTCGAAGACTCTTGGAGGGGCAAACATTGTCGAAGATTTTTCTCCAGGTGACTTTAAAAATCGCAAGAAGGCGCTCCCTCTGATGAAAAAGGCTTATGACGAAGGAAAAAAGGTTAGATTTGCGAGAGGGAAACTTTGGGTAGATGGAAGAGAAATTTCAGTTGCTTAGCTTATTTCCTATACCGTTAATATTTAAGTTGAATGACAGTAAATTAATTGGAATTTTTTTTTTCATTATGTTGCGACACTCAGCAAAAAGCGCGATGTCCCGATCCTCATGTGCGCCGGGATTGCTTGTGCAGCGCTGCACAAGAGCGACTTTTCTGCGAAATTTGTTTATATTTATTTTGTTTATGTACGCCATGTTTTTAATAGTAACTTTTTATGAAACATATAATTTGTTTCCCTCAAGCATTCATCGTATAAGTACTATTTTTTTTTAATCGCTCGATTATTTTAATTATGTGGCTGTTTAATACCGGATATAGTATGATCCACCGTCTCCTACAGTTAGATCTTTTTACACACATAATCAGCATAAATGGTGTGTGGTAAAATTATTTCTTTAAACGCAAGAGGCATTAGCAACTATCGCAAGCGCCGAGCCATACTTACCTGGCTCAGAAAACAAAAGCCCGATGTTGTTTTTCCTCAGGAAACACACTCTACTCAAGGGAATGAAGTTTTTTGGAGAAAAGAATGGGGTGCTACTCTTTTTTGTTCTCATGGGGCTAACAATGCAAGAGGGGTTGCAATATCAATTAGAAATAATTTTGTTTGTATAGCGGAGGAATCTGTTATTGACACAAATGGTCGTTTTATTATTCTAAGAGTACTTCTCAGTGGAGAACCCGCCCTTTTAGTTAACATATATGGTCCTAACAGAGACAATGAACTGGTTGCCTTTTACCAATCACATCTGCAAACCATCATAAAAAACGAATTTGACGTGATTGAAAATGTTATCATGGGAGGAGATTTTAACTGTCCTTTAAGCCCCATAATTGACAAAAGAGGTGGAATTCTGACACCTAGACAATCCGTAATCGACACAATTGAGCAGATACAGTCCGAGCTGGATTTGCATGATATTTGGCGAGTAAAGAATCAACAAGACGATGCTACACCTGGAGTCAATCAGAGCCTTTGATATTTTCAAGGTTAGACTATTGGCTTATTTCCAACTCATTGTCTGATAACGTTAGCGAGGTGGATATGATTTCGAGCATAAAAACTGATCACTCTGCAATAGTAATAGAATTTCAAGACGTTGATGATAGGGTTAAAGGTCCAGGTTTTTGGAAATTGAATTGCACACTTCTGAATGATAAACAATATGTAAACGAATTAAATTGTCTTCTGCCTACTTGGCTCGAGGAAGGGAAGAAAGATCTTAGTGATCCGCGATCGGTATGGGATTGGGTTAAATATAATATAAAGAAATTCTCCAGATCTTATTCGATGAATAAAAGTAAACAACAAAAAATAGAGCAACAACAGCTAAACAATCAATTCAAGGAGGCCACTTTGACTTATCAAGATAGTCCTACTCAAGAGAATTTGTCAGCTTTAAATGTTTTAAAAGAAAAAATGGAACAATTGTATGAGAAAAAAGTGGAAGGCATAATTGTCACATCAAGAGCAAGGTGGCATGAACATGGGGGAAAACATTCGAAACATTTTTTTTAATTTAGAAAAAAGAAATCATACTAGGAAACACATACGGAAACTTCGTCTAAGTGGAGTTATTACAACAGACCCTTTTGAAATCCTAGAAGCGGAGAGATTTTTTAATGAAAATCTCTACAGATCAAGACGAAATAGCTTCGAAGAAAACAATAAATTATGCTTTGAAGATTTACCTACACCAACACTTTCACCTGACACTGCGCATCTTGGAGAAGGATTAATAAGCATAGAGGAATGTACTAAGGTACCAGGAAATGATGGACTACCTATAGAATTCTACAAAATCTTTTGGGATTTTCTAGGGGAACCTTTAGTTAAATGTTTGAACGAGTCCTTTGTAAAAGGAAAAATGAGCCCATCGCAACAAGCTGTGATTACACTCATCGAGAAAAAATATCATGACCGTTGTGACCTTACAAATTAGAGGCCAATTTCCCTGTTGAACATTGATGCAAAAATTGCTTCTAAAGTTATTGCTGAACGAATGAAGCGTCTTTTACCTGAATTGATTCATAACAACCAATCAGGATATGTCCCAGGCAGAAATATTAGTGAAAACATTCGTTCAATTCTAGACATAATGGAATATACCAAAGTTAAGAACTTGCCAGGTCTTTTATTGTTTATCGATTTCGAAAAAGCCTTTGATAGCTTAGAATGGGACTTTCTTGAAGACTGCTTGGGAAAATTCAACTTCGGGCCTGATTTGATAAAATGGGTTAATACTTTCTACAATGACATTCAAAGTTGTGTTATAAACAATGGTCTGCACTCTCAGTACTTTAATATAGGTCGTGGAGTAAGGCAGGGTGATCCCCTATCTCTATATCTTTTTGTCACTGCAGTGGAAATCTTAGCCTTTGCGATAAGGAATCAAGAAAACATCAAAGGCATATCTATAGACGGTTTAGAAACAAAACTGTTGCAGTTTGCCGATGACACAACAGCTATCTAATCTTATCAGATTTGGATTCTGCTCAAGCCTTATTTATATTACTTGAACTGTTTGAGAAAGCCTCTGGACTTAAACTTAACGTAACGAAAACAGAAGCAATGTGGATTGGCTCCCTTCAGAACTTCGAAAGGGAACTATTAGGAGTTAAGTGGAAAACATGCATTAAATTCTTAGGAATCTTTATAACATATGACGTACAACTATTGGTAGAAAAAATTTTTAACCAGAGGTTGAAAAAAATTAAAAATGCAATAAATCTATGGAAGTCAAGAGGACTATCGATTCATGTTAAGGTAAACATCGTAAAAACACTTCTACTCCCAAAAATGATTTATGTTAGTTCGGTAATATGTACTCCGTCAGATGTCATGAAAGAATTTAACACCCTGGTCTTTCATTTTTTGTGGAATGGGAAAGACAAAGTTACCCGAATGATCAAGGGGGCCTTAAAATGTTAGATTATGATACCATGATTAAAGCCTTAAGACTGAGTTGGCTAAAAAGAATAGTTGACCCAGAATATTCCAATTCCTAAATTACTTCTTACGGAACGAAGGGGGATTATTTTTAACTCAATGTAATTATGATATGAACCAAATAACACTTCCAATAACCTTTTATCGTGAACTATTGGAATGGTGGTCAAAAGTAAGAGAAATCGAAGATCCGGACAACATTTTCAAGTACATTCTATGGAATAACAAGGAAATAAAGGTTGAGGGTAAAAGTGTCTTTTAAAAACATTTTTTTGATAATAATATTAAATACACCACTGATATGCTTTATTAAATGTCAAATATTGCATCTTTGAATGTCGTCAGGGGTGCAGGTTTGAAGAACTCCAACTTCCTAATGTGGACAGGTCTAAGGCAATCAGTTCCGTTGAAACTGCGTTGTAATATGCCCAACTTGAAAGTTATCTTTGATTTGGAAAACTTCAAATGTTGTGACTATTATTCCATCTCATAAAGCAAAAATATGAAAAACCAAGTAAGTGGAGAAAGTTGAGGGAAGAATTTAATTTAGAAGACAAACGAGTTTCAGAGGCATTTGTGATGAGAGTTGCTAACAAACCTCAGAGGAGAAGATGGATCTACAAAATTATATACTTATTTTGGGAAAATCGTACTTTTCAGAGGAGAAGATGGATTTACAAAATTATATACATATTTTGGGAAAATCGTACTTTTGGACATGCCGTTGCAAAGAAATAAAACCATGTTTGAGCCACTTCAAAAGAATTTTCAAGAAAAAATGGACAATGCTCGAGGGAATAAATTTTGGATAGTAATTAAGTCCACAATTATTTAACCGTAGTTTATTTACTTAGTAAAACAGTTTTCACTTTAATCCTTATTATTCTTACTTTTCTACTTAAAATAACCTGTAAAAATGATTGTGGATAAAAAAAATTGGATTATCCAAACTCTTTGCCAATTGTTTAAGTTCAGCTTCTCTTTAATTTACTTGTACCCTTTAGTAGAGATTGCTGTTTAGTCTATTACATTTATATCTTTTGTAAATAGGCAAAAGAAGTTAAATAAAGTTAATTTAAAGTTTAAAAAAAATATGTCAAAGATAGTTTTATTAATAGACTGTATTTTGAATATTAATTTTAATTAATAATATGTAAATATAGGTATGCATTTTACTTGTATATTCAATAAAGACAAGATATGTCAAATAACCCCGAAATACTGTTTCAGACATTAGAAATCATTACCCGAAGACATGTTTGAAGTTTAGAGACCATTTTCATTGCCATTCATATCGAGATTATTCGTACCGAAATCCTTGCCTCACAACTACTGTTTTCAAACTGTCACTTGCAGAGCCTGGGCTTCCTGTGGTATAAAGTCATTTAAGAACAGCAGTAGAATACAGCCTCCGGCAGCTCTCTTGAGAAATACGTTCTGACATCTTTTAGTGAAAAGTTGCAATGTCTCTCGACTTAATAACACTAGCAGGTAAACTGTTCCAGTATTTTATCGTCCTTGTTATACAGCCATACAGCCATACAGCCATACAGCCGAATTTGTAGGTATTTTATTGGCCACTTAAGTTATTGAGTTTTTTTTGCGAATGATGTTGTCTAGTTAACGCCCTGCTTCTTCACTAAGTAGGAGGGCAGCTCTAGTTCTCGCAAGATCATTTACACACTTTACATGCACATCGTTAATGAGCTTGCTTTTATCGTTTTCTGTTTAAGTGGTAGCCATTCTAGCCCCTCGAGAAATCGCGTAACTGTCCCAAGCGTACGTTGGCAGAATTCTGACTGCTTATCTTCTCGGATCCCATGGGCAAATCGCATATTCTAAAGTTAATCACTTGACAAGGGAAAAGTAACCCTGCACCGCTTTCATTGCCTCAGAGCAATAGCTTAGATTTCTCGTGACAAACCCGAGAGATATCCATTGGCTTTATCCAACAATATTGGATACATCTTCATTCAATGAAGTTCAGTTTTGAATCAAGGTCAACGTCCAGATAGCTGTGGTGTTAGACTGATTTAATTAATTAAGCTCTCCAACCATTATGTATTGATACTCCACTTGATTTCTTGATGGACAAATCCTAAGAACTGAGCATTTGTCTGCCAGTGAATGACATTAACCATATATTTCTTTGACCAGCTTACTAGATTGTTTAGGTCTTTCTGCAAAGCAGATGCATCTTTAAAGTTGTTGTCTACTCCACAAATGACAGTATCATGCACCACAACAGGCCCGACTGGGCATTCATAGCATTCAAAATGTCATTAACACACAGGAGAAACATTGATGGGCCGAGGTATACCCTGCCATACCCCAGACTCTACTTGTACTGCCAATCACCGCGAGCCATTCACAACCATAGACTGCGACCTTCCAATAAGCCATGATTTGCCCTAGAGCTTCATATATTAACCCTGATACCATAGTGGTCTAATTTCGTCAAGATGCGTTGGTGGGGTACGGGGTCAGAGACCTTTGTAAAGTCTAATAAGAGCATGTCATTTGAAGGTCAAAGAGAGTACTATGAGAAATAAATGAAAGATATACTATGCATCTTCAACTGGGAACTCGGATAAAATCCGAGCCTCAGGTGGGATTCGAACCCACGACCCTCCGAGATCTAGTACGGATGCTCTAACCACTGAGCTACTGGAGACTCTCTGGCGAGCAAGGGTGAAAGGTGGGTATGGACGACTGCATCACACAGTCACATAGTCCAATTTTTCAATAACCATATGACTCTTAACTGCATCACGCAGTCACATTAAAGCATATCGGGGATGCAACCAACCAGCCGCCAAAGAGAGTACTATGAGAAATAAATGATCGTGGGTTCGAATCCCACCTGGGGCTCGGATTTTTTCCGAGTTCCCAGTTGAAGATGCATAGTATATCTTTCATTCATTTGAAGGTCATCATCTAAATTCCTTGCCACGTGTTCAAATATTGTAGGAGCTGAATTTCACTCTAGTGTCTTGGGCCGGGTTGCCCAAAGAACCTTTGGTTAAGGTGGCTCGAAGCGGCTTTTGGAGAAACTTCATTACGTCCCTGGTTTGGGAAAATAACGTAACTGAACTTAAGATCGCCGTACCACCGTGAAATTTACCCCGAAAACGAAGAAAACATCATAGATTTATTTTACAATATCCTTACTGTCACCATAGAAACACTATGACGTAGTCTACTGGAGCACCAAAATTGACTTCGCTCTCCTTATCTTGAAAACAGGATGGTGGTTTTTTTTGTATGAGGCTATAATAAAGTTCATTGGAATGTTTTCAAATTAGTGAACTTTCAAAAGACTGCTTTAGGGTAGTTCACAAGAAAAATGAATTTTCGGGATGACTGCCTGAACTTTTTTCCCTACCTACAGAAAGCGCAGGAAACATGCACCAAATGAATTACAATTACCACTGAAAACGAGAAAAATTTACCATCCAGAAACGGAAATATGAGAGACTGAAGTTGTGAAAATTTCGAGACGACAAGCTTAGTATTTGAGCACGCGCAACCCGCACGTGCTTTGACTTTTTATAGCTCTTTTCATTCATAAGCTGAAATTTACCAGGATCTTTTCTGCCTCCTAATGTGCCATGACATGGCAATAGATGATGTGTTGTGTAACTTTGCATGGTCTGTAGTTGCACGTGGTTGTTTGATAACCCTTTTAAGAAACATGAGATATATTTCCATATTTCCAGCCTTTTGGGACTTCACCTATGAACATGGGTTGAGTAGAAATAAATTCAATCCTCCTTCAAAACCTAGCAAGGGAGTTCATTTGGTCCCTTTTTTTTTATTGTATTAATCTGCGGTAGCAACTTGATAATTCCCTAAACATGGAACCGGAACTGTAGCGTTGGTGTGTTACTTGACTAAACGTACCGCTTCCCAGCAATCGGGTGGTGTCTTTAATTGGAAATACTGACTTGAATTGGTGGTGACTTAAGATGCCTGCTTTCTGCTAACTGTTAGTTACATCAAGGTCCCCCGCCTTAAGAACCCCAACTCCGATCTTATACACGTTTTAATCGATTCGATACAAGTCCAGAACTTTTTGACGATTTATGGTGTCCCCTTCTCCTCAGTACGGTCGAGGAGCCCAAAGACAGTTGTTATGGGCTTTGCTTTAGCTCAGTTGCGCTCCAGTCCAGCCTCTCGGCAAATCTTTGAAATTCTTTCGGTCAGTTTCATTCTGTGATCTCTTGGCTGCGTTAGAGTATCTCTCATTTTTCTTGTTTCAGGGTTTAACCCTGCCAGGCACCCAACGAACAAATTCAAGTAATAGCCTAAGAGGGACATTTCTAAGGGCCATGTATTGTATAAAGACTGTTTAAAGAGATGGTTTTATCAGCTCAGAGAGAAGAAATTGATCTGTTCGGATTTCGTAGCTGAAAATCAGTTTCAGTGCCCCCAAACTTTTTCTCTTCAACACTCTATGATGATATTTGAACTGCGGATATGTGATGAATTGAAGTATGATCATCGCAGTTAATGAAGCAACTTAAGTAGTTGCAAAGAAACCCGAAAAAGATCCAAGCTTGAACGTCACTCGAATCCATGACCAGGTCTTCAACACCGTAAGGCAGCTGACAGCTAAAAACAAAGTTCTTCCAGTCTTCGTGGATGTTCTTCCTCAGAACTTTAGTTTATCCCGATCATTAAAAACGGAGAAGTCCGTCAAACCCATTAAGTTAAACTATGGAAAACAATACTTAATTCTCAGAAAACAAAGCGATCGTTCGATGTAAGTTCGATGACCTCGATGATGATCGAAGTTCGATGACCTCGATGATGATCGTTCGATGTAAGTTCGATGACCTCGTTCGATGATCGTTCGATGACCTTTTGTTTTGTTTGTTTTTTTTGTTTTTTTAAACTAAATTTTATTGTTCGTGAGTTTGTTTGCAAATATTTTTATGTTTTGCACTAGTTTAACTATATTCTCCTGTTACTTCATGTTAGGGATCTTTCTACTGTAAAGGATAATGTACTTTAGTGTAGGTCTATTTAACTAGCATTTATATTATTTAACTGAGGGCCATAAGTTTATCAGTGATTGTACGTAGTTACTGTCACTTGTCACCCTCATTAAATAAAATCTCTTACTTAATTACTCACTTACTTACTCTCAGTTTATAAATGTAAATCTTTTTCTTCTTTTAAAAGTATGGTCCTGACTCCGAAAATCGGGGCCTTAAGGCCATTTTTTGCATGAGCCAAGCCTATTTGCTACCTGTGTAAACGGTAAAAAAATTTGGTCCGGACCACTTTTTAATGGGTTCGGATTCGGTTTTCTCTGTAGTGTAAATGAACCTTTAGTACCAATGCATACATTTGTGAGTACAGTTTGCACGTATTCAGTTGATGTCATATTACTCAGAAGATTGACTGAAGCGTCCATCTCAAGTTAGTGCATGCCCTATTGACACAAGAGAAAATAATAATGAACAAAATTGCTTCAGCTCACCTCAGTCACAACTGAGTTGAGTTCACTGGTGTCAAATTCCCACTGGTCTCGTGGAATTGAGCAGCGAAAGTTATAATTTTGATCTCCTGGTTTGTAGATTCCGGTGAGGTTACACACTGAACTGTTTTCTTTGCATCGCCATGGTGTCTCAACGCTGAGAAATGTTGGTATCATGATTTGAAATCCACCTGCAAAGATCTTCATGAAGCCAAAGAGTAGCAGCAGTCTATATTGGAATCGGTCAAAACTACCGACTTTCTCCAGTGCATCATCCACTGAAAGAGGCATGATTTGGTTTAAAATATCCTTCTGAAACGAACAAATGTCTTTGCTTAAAAACAAAATTCTGAGCAAGGGCTCTTTCAGAATCTCTGCGGCCTTGTTATAGATCTGTACTCATATCTGATCTGTACTCATATCTGAGATTACGCAACCTTATTCCGACATCAGCTAAATTACAGATTGTCAAATTTGCTATACTACCTCATCTCACATACTGTCAGACTGTCTGGCATTTTTGTCGTTCTTCTGATACCAGAAAACTAGAACGAATTCAAGAACGAGCAATACGCGCTGTTTATTGTGACAATAAATCGACGTATGAGGAACTCTTGCAAAGAGCGAGACTACCAACACTTTATAAGACTCCAAGCTATTGCAACCATAATGTATAAAGTCAAACATGGTCTGGCCCCTCCTTACATTGCTGACTTATTTGTTGCTACTAATTCTCAGTATCATCTCAGAAACTCTGATTTCGTCATACCAAGATTTCGGACTGTTGCTTATGGCAAACACAGCCTGACTTATCTAGGCCCTGTCATTTGGTCCAAACTTGACAAATCTATCCGATCGTCTGAATCATTAGACACTTTTAAAAAGCGCGTTAAAAAGGTTAATTTTACAAACCTGCTGGATTATACTTGCAAAGACTGTCTTTTACGCAACAACTAACAACTGATCTTCAGATAATGCATGACTCATTACCTATTCAATATATACACATGTAAATATATTTCATAATTGATTTTAATGCATGACTCACCGTTCATTCAATATATACATATGTACAGATATTTCTATTTTATTTACTTGATAATTAATTTTTAGCTAGGTGTCCCCAATTAGTATACACTGTATGCTAGCGATTTCGACACATTAATAAAGTTCTTACTTACTTACTTACTATCTGTCTGATCTTCACATTCTGTTAGACCAGAAGTCGATAGACTATTCATATGCAGATAAGTGGCCAGACATTCTATAATTATGCTTCAAAAGCTTTATCCACGTCAAGCCTGGATTAATCCTTCTTGGTTGTAGATTAGTGTTTTCTGCTCGCGAGTGACGCTTTTAAGAGTCATCTTTTCGGTTCAAAATTCTACTCGAGTAATCCTAGTTCGATAAATGGTCAGACGTGTGACTTTAAGGCTTCAATGGTAAACTTCACACCTTGGTGTTGTTTTCCTTGCCTCATAATTTCCAAGGAGACTTCAATACAAAAGGTAATTGTTCTAAGCTCGGGGCAGGAGTCGTGTCAAAATAGTGATTGCAGAATACGGAATTTTTCATTCTGTAGGAAAATTGAAGGCAAGTAAAAAATACATCTACATACTAGATCCGCAAAATCGTATTTCTGCGTCATCAAGTTACGAACCCTGGAACAGGAAAGTTATTACCGTGCCTGGCGCTATTAAAACGAGGAGGGCCTAAGAGGAGGCATACAGAAACTTTAACGGCTTAAATTCTGCACGAGACTACTGTATTCTGTTAACGGTGGAGCGCTCACTATCTCAAGTAGTGCTTTATCCGGCGGCAAAATTGATTAACAACAATTGTTTTTCGTTTGCGACGTCGTCTTGTTTAAAGCTGGTTGATAAAACCTGGTAATTTAGATATAATGCGCAAATACTCACCAGAATACTTGGAAATTTCAAAGCAACCTTGAAGGACTGTGCTCTAAAGAACCAGTTATATGGAACCCGGGGCAACAAGTGAAAGTAATTCCGACTTGCCAAGTTTGACCGGTTCGTTCGCCATTGTAAGCTTAACTGCTCAAGAACAAAATCTCCTTATTTTGCGTCTAGGTCGGCAGCAGGTTATGTTAATATAGATTTTCATGCTTGAAGTGACGGCGGCCATGTTTGCGTTCTTTAACGAAGCGATTCCCTGGGAATTGAACTCAATAAAAAGTCTTAAAAGGGTCCACGTAAAAGGGAACAAAAGGATCCTTTCATTTCTCGAAGTAACGCTGATGCTTAATACGCTATAACCTTTCCAGCCTTTTTAACCACTTTAATAAGATTTTCAAAGACTACTAGCGGCCAGGGTCGGCAATTACTGAAGGTGTTGATGTCCCTCCCGCAGATTCCGTGGAATTACAATGTGGTTAGGCACTACCACCCGTACGTTATGCATTAATTTTGACCTCCCTTTTTGCAGCGGTATCTCAATGTTTTTAATGTGGATTTGATAACTAATTGAAGTACCGAAGAGGAGTTCAAAGCTATGTCTTATTACGTAAAATAATAATCAGTACAATTTGCAACAGTTTTCAGTGCTTTTTCCTCTTTCGTTTCCCTAAAGTATAAAGAACATCACCCAGCATATCTTTGACCTCAGCGATCTGATTATGGAACTGCGCTGAAAAGGCTCTCTGCTGTTGTTCTAACTTCTTTACATCCTCGCGCAGTTTGTGCACATCATTAGAGGACCCATTCCCCTTCTTTTTCCGTTCATTATCCTGCTCCGCGTTGATTTGCATGTAGATGTGGTCTACTTGTTCCTTAATTTGGTGCGTCATTCTTTGCAAATCTTTTTCATCGCCCACGGATGAATCATCGTCGTAGTACAATTCTTCGGGATTGCATCTCGTGTAGATGAAGTTTGTAAAGGCGCGTCGTTTTGAGACGGACATGCTTTTCTCCAAAGAGAGGATGGTACTGGCTTGCTGCATGACAGCATTTGCTTTCACATTGTCGTAAACTCGCTGGAATGTATCCGACATCAAGGCAATGAAGAGATTGAGGCAAATCACCCCTGACACAGCGATGTACGTACCACAAAGCACCTTCGCCATAATGGGCTTGGCTCGCGACAACCCTTCATAGTTATACTCATCTACAATAGTCATTCTAAACATGCTGAACAGAAGATCTGTGATATCAGAATACCCGTCGATCCCTTGCTGACTAAATATCATCCAAAAGGAAGCCGCATAAGGAATGTAGAATGCGAAAAACAGAAAGCCAAATTTAAGAACATCGCATATCACGTGACTCAGCATGACTACGAAGGGTCCAAGGGCGGTGAATGCGCGTGCGTATTTCATCAGACGAATCCACAGCACCACAAGTGTCACAGAAAGAATGTTAATGTAAATTGTCAAGGCCATTTGGTCATCATTGAGATAAGCTATGAAAAGCGTTGCTATGGATGCAAGAATCATGAAGTAGGCAAGCCAGTCGACGAAGTTCCAAGCGTCTTTTAGATATGGTGGTTCCTGGTGGTGTAACGAGTCAATTTCTTGCATAAGGTATAATCTCTCTCCAGGCCACCGTGGATGACAGAACTCCAAATCGTTCCGTAGTTCATCCTCCCGCCATTTTACCCAGAGTCTGTGGTCTCTCTTGGAAGCAAAGTATTCCATGACTTCCTGCCTGATGAAATTCAACGTCATGAGTACTGCTATGACACCCAACACAACTCTCCACCATTTGTTTTCGATAGGACTAAAAAATTCATTTGCCTTATGTGGAGACGTCACGCCGAGGACCGTCCACAATATCACGAAAAACAGATTTGTGATGACTTGTACCCAAGCTCCTCGCTTTCCAAAGTAATTCCACTTCACAGCGATAAGTCTCTGTATCACAGGGTGCATAATGAGATCAAACTGCTTAAGCTGAACGATGACCTCGAGTGCTGTCTTAGCACAACCGTTGCTCATGCAAGTCGGCACTGGAGGTTCGAGGTGGTTGAGGTAAAGGTATTGCTTTCTGTTGGCGCGGTCTGTTGAGTAGAATTGATTGAGCGCTTCCTTGGCCTGAAACAACAGTGAAAAGAAACTAGTAGAAAGAAAAAGTGGCCTTATCAGATGATGATGTAATAATAATAATAATAATAATAATAATAATAACAATAACATGGAATAATAGCAGTATCAGTAGAGTAGCAGTAGTAGTAGTAGGAGTAGTAGTAGCAGTAGCAGTAGTAGCAGCAGCAGCAGTAATACAATCCAAACTGGCTATTTTACGAGCGCAACTGGGGAGTCGAACCAGGGACTACTTTGAACAATTCCAGCAAGTGAACATGCAGAGCGGGAGCTCGGGATTGTAAGTCCGGCGCCCTAAACTAACCTCCTGATTCACGACTTCAGGGTCGGGGATCGAGGCCTGGCTCTGCCACTGAGTTGTTTCCTCTGGGTCCTGTATGCCCTCGAGGCTAGTACCCCTGCGACATTAACTTTGCCTCAACAGGGTCAGGTTTCACTTTCAATTTCTTTAAAAATGTATTGTGGTAAAGAGGTAGTTCAGGAGGCATATTGTATGAATCGGTAAGATCGAAAAAATGAGAAGGGACCGAGAGAGATGACCAGCTCACCACATTGGGCATCTTGGTGATCATCAGCACAAGAGCTGTCATGCCGCTGTCATCAGCCACACTAGCCTCCGCTGACCGCTCTATCAGGCATTTCGCCGTCTCAGATCGATCCAACTCCGCTGCCACCTGACAAAAAAAATTACAGTGGTTGGGGCAAAAAAGTGGGTTTTCTTTCCGTTACGTCAGCACAATTTCATCGATCATCTGGAGATCCCAAAATTTGGATCAACGGAGATAATCAATTGGCCATTATAAAGAGAATCCAAAGCTAACCTATCAAGCTGCTGCCCTTTGTCAGATTGAATCCGACGAGGGGTTTGCCCTCAAAATCTCATTTGCTCGATGTCCTTATAATGACGGACAATTTACCGCATGAATTCCACTGCTATACTACTAAATCTAAATGTTCTAATCCGCACCGACGCAGCAGCACAATTTCTTGAAATCTCCTGTATGTCTGTCCATCTTCTTTAACTCTTGGATGACCTGCTCTCTTTTTTACACGCCGCACCTTCTAATGAAGCCCCACCTCACCCATTGGTCTGGCGGCGGCGTTAGTCCATGTAATACGCTGATATTATTTTACACATCTTATTCTTGAAATTATCTTACACAACTCGACGACTTCCCCGACTGTCGGGGAAATCGTCGAGGAGTCTTTTAAGGGAAAGAAAATTCCCAAAACTGGGACTGTTGCCAAATCAGGTCACATGAGTTCTAAACATGAATATATTCCGTGCCTCTGAGGAAACTTCAGCATTGTAAGTACCCTAGCTGCCAGAAGTTATTTCGTTCGCAGTGCAATTTTTTTCCGAGAGATGAGAGAAAAGCGCTCCCGTTTTCATGGCTGTATTGGAACGAGAAGCAGAACCTCTGGCTGTAAGCAAATGTCGCGAAAAACGATAGCCTTTTGAGCGATGCTCACAAGAAACAAACAAACAAACAAAAGAAAACAAATTAAGGCATAAATTAACCCGCTGCATTCTCGACCACAAAACTGCTGCAAACCTTCACGGGCATTTGCTGTTTTTTGTTTTGTTTTGTTTTGTTTTTTTTTGTTCTGTTTTGTGTTTTTTTTTACTTTCGTTTGTTTGTTTTTGTATATATAATATGAAAAACTCAACAATTATACACTTTTCTGTATATAATATGCGAAAGTGAACAATAGCCCATCAGGACACAAATGAAGTCCCGGATAGGCCAATCATATCCAAGGTTCACTGGTACTCGAAAGAACACACTTGAGCAGTGCTGCATAGGTACACATATGCATGACCTGATCTGAAAGCATCAATTGACTGATAGCAGATCGTGTCCAAGAGGACCAATTGGTCAAAGAAAGGGTAGTTTAGTGTACCCTATCCTCCCTCCCCCAAAAGTGCCCTCCTTGTGATGTAAAAACACGTAACAAACAGTACTTCCATCCTACAGACCTGGAGCGCTGTTCTCTGTTTGAAATCCTTGTCTGTTATGTCACCGCCACATTTCATCAGCATCATCAGCGACGACGACGCGTCATTTCTTGCGGCAAAATGCATTGGTGTCTGCATCTCTTTGACAGTTTTTGCGTGAATATCCGCTCCCCTCTGCACCAGGAATTGTACCATCTCAGGATAATCAACCGCTGCAGCCACGTGCAACGGGGTGCGGCCGTATTTGTCTGGCTGATTGACAATTGCCCCTGTAAAAGAACAAGCGACAAAACTTTTTTTCATCGTCGAAGTTTTCAGACAACGAAATCGTGGAGTAAAAGTCTCAAAGGAGCAGTATCACGCCTTTTTTACTTGTGACCACATTGAAAATCCCAGCGACATTTGGTTGATGGCAGGAGCACGATAAGTGCCAAAATTTCAATAAAAGGCTATTGTAATGCAAATAAACTGTTTATAGATAGATGTTTTCAGCCGCAGATGACCGAGATAGACATAGGTTTAAACTTGTAAACATCAGGCCGACGTTTCCAGGTTTGCTAAAAATCGATCATAAGATATTTCAGCTTAATTTTCTGTTTAACATTGACTTTATTTCTCGAAATTAGGGATTAAGAAAAAAAGTCGAATGTTAACAAGATGTTTCAAGTTGACATTAGTGAATTTTGACCAAAATCGTGATATCCCTCATGACAATGCCCTTTAACATAAGAGCCAGAAGATGGTGGAAAATAATCAATCGTTATTAATAGTTCTGTTTCGGGGACGCCGTGACATAAACTATCAATACAGAAGTTGCACACCAGGCGTTCCTGGAGATGGCTCCTGACAAAAGTCAGTGAGGACCCACCAGCCTTGCTTCATTAAACAGGAGATCCAAACTTCGAGACCCAAAAATTGGAGATCCATGCATAGCAGCATCACAAAAACCGTCAAAGAGGGGGAAAGCTCTTCAAATATCACTTCTCGATATTCGCGGTTTCAGTCACGCCCTACGCCCTTCTTTTTGAGCCCGGTCCACAAGAGTAAATTTTATGTGGCAATTCAGTTTTATGTGACAATTTTCATATGTTCATGTGGACATGCAGGAACCCAAATCCTGATGTGGATGAAAACGTTTGCTTGAATCTTATCTAACAAATAAATTCTCTGAAAAGCTGGCGCGCAAGCTTTTATGTAGCAAATAAATATTATCTTATTCGTGTGGATCACTCGTCACATAAAGTGTAGCAAATATTCAGAGGTTTAAATCAGCATTTTCAGTTTGTTTTCATGTTCGTCTCTGCTGTCCAAATTCATTTGCGGCTCACAAACAAGCAATTTTCGAGGCATATTTGATTTCCCTCGCACACGACCAAATCTAGCCTGCCAGCAGGCTCTTCGCGTTTGGCCCTCTCATCCCAGATCCCTGTTTCTTGCTTGCCCCTCGAACAGAGAGACCCTGCTAGCAGATACATTTTGTCACCTAAAACACTCGCTGGCACCTAAAATTTGCTTTTGGGACCACATGATTTTCGCTCAGCGTAAGAGCTAAGGCAGACACGACCTCGATGAAGGGTACCCCTCATGCCGAAAACCTCCTTAAAACTGAGCCGAGAACGATGTGTGTATGTGAAACTGACGTCCACTAAATTTTGGTCACTAATAATCATCTATTTCATAAAAAAGGTGTTGACAATCCAATAGATTAACCACAAATTTGGTTCTTCTTTTCAGTGGATTCCAGAACTTACATATCAAGATCATTACGCATGCTGTAATGAACACGAAATTATACTTTTCTATCTCTAGATTAACATGAAATCTAAGTTTCTTTGGTTGCCGAATACGAACGTCGCACAAAGTCTAGGTTTGTGATGTAAGGAACTTTTTCCTCTCTGCCGTCTTGACTGAACCGGCAGTCTGTCAGGCTGATGCGGACAACAAATTTAATATTTTCAAGATTGGTAGAAAACTATTTCATGATTCTTCTTCTTTTTTTGACAATAAATACTTGATTAGTATCCCCATGATGACTACAATGGATGAAAGAAAATTAAGGGGAAAATTAATCTCTCGATAAAAGCTATAAAAACAACATATTTGAATAAGGAATGGATAGATATATATTGGCCGCGTCTGATAAAGTGCTTTAATCAAACTAAGCCAGTAAAATCAGTATTAAATTTTTGAGAGGTCCAAAATACGCCTCGAGGGAAAAAAATCTCGGTTAGGGCATAATATCAATGACGAGAAATTAAAATCGGAGACTAAGCCAAGTTGAGATTCGCATCTTTTATGAAGTGTAACGTTTTCTCCATTCCATTGTCACGTCTGGAGTTTTAAAAGACTTGAGATGCAAATTTGCAGACTTCGATTTTTCGGGCTTTTTTTGTTGTTGTTCAAACTTACAGCCCGACAGACTGCATTTTAATTACCTCTGAATATTTCGCGTGCCATAACACAAGATGTTTTAGCTTTCTCTTACCGCAATGCTTATTGCAAAACAGTCGGTGGTAATGTTTTTAATTTCCTTGTACTTTTATCTCATCACTTTTTGAAAATGTTACTTTTTAAATGATTTAAGTTGAGATATGGACTGTCAATTATATATAACTTTTGGTTTTGCTGTACAGTCGCTGTAGCCGACTCTTTCTTTACTGTAATTTATTTCGCGTGTTTGCGAAAAACACTTTCAGTTGAGATCTATAACATTTGTATTGATCTTTCGATGTTCGCCGCAATTCTCAATACCAGCATGCCAAATTTATGAGTTAAAAGAGTTTTTTTTTATGGAATTACCATGTTTTAAAAATTATGCTTTATGGAAAGAAATATTTCTTCGAATTGAAATGCCCATACTCTACTTAATAGATTCACCTTCTGGTATATCAGGCGAAAAAGAGTTATCAGGCCGCAAGAATTTGGCCTGGTCTATTACAGTATTAAATCTATCCATTTTTTTGTTGTAAAATTAAAAGTTAGGTAATTTTCAGTACTGCAAGGCGTCAGTAGTAATAATATCTCTTTTACTATTCTATTAAGATTACCCTACCTCGTTCAAGTAAGAGCTTAGCAACAGATAGATCCCACTGCCTGGCGGCCTCATGTAGAAGAGACTGCCCATGTCGATCAGCTGTATTGACGGACGCGCCATTTTCGATAAGGGTTTGAACAAACTCCAAATCGATCACCTCTTCTTCGCGTGTCGACGCAGCCAACTTGGCAAAATAATACAGTAGAGCTCTGCTTGGCGAGCTTACGGTAGATACCCCTCCATCTTTCCTGTGTTTTTCTTGTGATGTTATCTCGACAAGCTCTTCTAAATCACTCAATTGCGCAGCATTCATGCGGTGGTGATTCGGTCTCATACTTTCTCGAATGGTCGGGAAATCGATGCGCGCTTTCTGGTATTGGTGACAAGTTGAAATATCACTCCGTTTTCTTGCAAATCTCTTCCATTTTGACACCGTTAGTTTCGCTTGCCCTGCAGTTTTTAATGGCGAAACCACCTTTACTTTTCTTAGAGATAAACTCTGGAGGCTCTCCTTTTCTTCGCTATTTGGCGCGGAAGACGCTTGGGCACCTCTGTTTTCTTCAACCAAATCTTGCTGTTCCTCGACTGTTAGTTGGACTGGAATCACTTTGTTCTTGTTTATCTTTCCATTTGTCGTCATTTTGACTCAAAAAGTCACCTGAGGCCAATGGCAGCAGCGTCCTTGTTTAGTAATGAATATTCAAAATTCGCGTATGTTTTTGCTTCAATATACCTCTGGCCCAAAATACGGCTTTTATCCTTGTCTTGACTACAGATTCAATTCATGGAAATACACTAGGTCGTTAGGCAAGTATGCCACCTGTTACTATATCAATATGTGAGCCGAATATTTGTGTTCTAGTTCTTGAGAAGTCAAAACACAAAGAAAAAAATTGGTATTTAAGGCAATACACTGGGTGCTTACTTCTGCAAAGATAACTCAACCGAACAAATACAGATGGCAAGGCATCATTGGCTGTCATCAGCAATTGTCTGGTCTAGAAAACTAGAACTCTTGTCATTTCAAAGCAACATGATTAAAACGGGTGTTACAACATTTTCGTGGCGTGCCTTTCCATGATTCTGTCCAATTCACCGGAGACTCCTAAGATGATTGTGGTCTTGAAATGAAAATTCTACGCTGGCGAAAGGGATTTTAACGAGCTGTAATCTTTTGGGCGATGATTCACTGCCATGCGCACGAAGAGGCCATTTGTTTATCTTGCTGGAATAAACCTCTCAAAGTGATTGGTTCTGTATTTTTACCTCATACTGATCACTCACAGAAAATTAAGGATTGGCGCTCCGCCAACTCCAGCCTTCTACGCGCAAGTCGGATTCTCTAGTCTTTCATGCACTGTTGGGAAATTTAAATTTGCCAAGCGTATTTTGCCATGATCGTTTTCGTATTTTTTCAAATTCACAATATGGGTCATTTGTCACAAGAACCAATCAAAATGATCCTCCCGGGTGGCAGGTGAATTTGGATTGAGCCCGCGAATCTTGAGATCACGACATTTCGATCTCCGGGATGTCATGCGTACACAATGCACATGGTAAAACATGGCGGACGAAGGGAAGGAAAATTTGTCTTTTCATGAAATGGGTTTGGACGATCGATTAGTAAAGGTAAACCTTATTCAATTTTTCTGAGATAGCTCAGCAATGTTTATTTGAGCTTTATGTTGTCTCTTGGTTTCATTTGTTAGGCGATCGCAAAATTGAACTGGGCTCAACCTTCGCCAATTCAGGTTAGTGAAAAGAAGCTTAAAATCTCATTATTATGCACTGCATAGACCGACTGCCGCTCGTTTGCTCTCTTGCTTTGTGACACCTAACCAAAAAATTAAGAACGATAAATAGCATCAAGTTTAAGACTAGTCATAAAGCGTTTTAGTTTTGCATAGCCTGAATGTCGCAGTGTCTTCCCACTTGAACGACTGTAGACATTCATACTGTTATGCAGGCTATATACATGTACTTACGTGTAATTGCTGTGTTACACGTATTGGCGAAGATTTCTGTTATCACATTGCTTCATATCTTATAAACTCTCTGTCAGTATACGTGTACTTTATGTGCACTAAAAATGCCATCGATCGTCAATGTTTCCATACTTTTTTTTTAATTCTTGTGAAAATACAGTCATAAAATTATCCACTTTATGCTGTAGTAAGTTGTTCAACGGACCCTCCGAGACATGGTGAGGGAAAATCATAAATAGACAGTGCTAATTTCAAGAAATTCCCCACTGTGAAGTAAATTTCCTTTCATATATTTTTTTTTATGTTGGCATGATGGACAACCAGGAATGTGAAGCAAAATAAAACTTAATGCTAAAATTACATGCATTTTGTTTCACCACCAGCTCAGCAGCTCAGGTGTTAATGGTTTTAAATTGAAACTTAAAGCATTATTAAGGTCCAAAGCTTATTTTTCAAATACAGTTTTCTTGTGCTGTAGGAAGCGTCCATCCATAAGTAAACTCTGCAATATTGATCCTTCATCAGCTCAAGTACCTACCAAGGATTATTAAGTACTGTACAAAGAGGGTGGAGAAAACAAACAGCTTTTCAAAGTGTTGACAGCATTATTTTTTTTTTAGCTTGCCCCCAGACCCTTGTTTCGCGCAACACTGAGATAATACTTACCATTATCATTTGCATGCCATTTAAAGGGACAAAGCCTTCTCTACAATTTCCCTTCAGGCCCACACACCACATGTGAAACCACTCAATCTGCAGTCAAAGACTGTAGTCTTTGTCATCTCTTCCAACCATGAGGTCATATTCTCCTTGGTGTCAAAACAGTTGGCATGTTTGAAAAAAAAAAAAAAGACAAAGTGCATAATGTAAGATGTTGCGCAAAATAATGGGGACTTCGTGAATAAGTTAAGCACAAAACTGTGTAGCCTGTAGAGCTTAGAGAATCCAAATGTCTCATGTCATTTGAATTCTTCCATAACCAAAAAACAAAAAAATCTGCGAAAGACTTTTTATTCACAGTTTAACTGCATGTGGAATATTTGTATTGCTGACAAGTTTGCATTTATTTATTTTTAAATTCACATTTGGTGCAGTAAGGGTGAGCACTGCAAAACTGGGAAATGACCTTGTATAAGACTAAACTCAGTGTTTGTCACTAATGACTTTGATCACTGTTGTTTGACAGGAGAAAGCCATTCCTTTGGCTTTGGAAGGAAAAGATATTTTAGCAAGAGCCAAGACTGGATCAGGAAAGACAGCTGCGTGAGTTTTCTAAAAAGCAGAATTTTGCTCATGATTGTAGATTCAAGACTAAAAAACATACTATTACACTGTATTAATTTTCCATGGGATTCTCCATACAACTTTGTATCATGGTACAGTGTACATGTACGAGTAGTTGCAAGGAAAAAAAAGGCTTTCAGGCTTCTCCTTTTAAAGCGGTAACCATTAAAATTTACCGACTGTACAGTGTTCTGTAGCATCACTCATAACTGCCCAAAATGTCTTATTTTGGAAATCTTGAAAATTCAACAAAGGGAAAAAAGTATCAGTCTGAACAATGCTGGTTTGAAAAGAGTTGTACCTGTTAGGCTAAAAACAAGAGAGAACACTGAGGTTTGTTAATGCTGTAGCTGAACATTACAGATGACATTGTATATTTAGGTTTAAATTGTTTCAACCTTGATTTTCAATTTCCTTTGTCTGATTATTGATCTAACAGAAT
>BLFK01000397.1:2150412-2177577 GCA_014634185.1 Astreopora myriophthalma | reverse complement strand
TGTGAATTCTTGAAAATCAGCTGGGAAGGAGATTCTGTATTATGCGATTGTCGAAGGACAAGTAAAAATATTGTATTCTTTTATGCTTGTGCAATACTGTTGTAAACAGGTTAAAAGATTCATAATGAAGTTGTTTTAAGCCTTGATCTACGCACTGTAGAAAATCTTCTGTATTCTGTCCTTTTGCTTACCTCCAGGAGCTGTCTTTATACTGCTCTCGTGATGTCAGAGTTGCAGATGTCGCACAAGGAAATCTTTCAAGCACAAAGTAAGGAAACTCTCTTACTGAATGTTTGTATTTTGCCTGATTTCAAAATCAACCCAGGGGCATATTACATGTACATAACTTTTGAATAGGATACACGAGCAGTTGTCTTGTTCACGTGAAGACTTTTTAGGCAAGTTCCAGTTCACCAAAGTTTTGAGATGAGTTCACTTTCCTCATGTAGAAGTTAATCTTTATTTAAATTTTTGTCAGTGAGGTACATGTATGTCTTGTGACACTATCGAGCGTGATGCGCATGTGCAAAAGAAGTTTTAAGGACCTTGTGGTGAACTTCCTGTAGTACAAGATGTACAGTACTGATAAGTCTTGTTATAGGATGAAATGTTTGTGCCTGTCTAAGAGAGTGTGTGAGTAACATTGATGTGACAAGGTACATTGTACATGTGCCTCTGTATAGCAATGTGCAGTTTTGAGTCTTTATGTTCAGTGTCAATGGGGTTTCTTATGTTAGCATACAGTGTAGCATACATGCTACACTGTATGTTAGCATGCTACACTGTATGTTAGCATACATGACTTTGTTTTATTCTTTAATTAAAGCTTGTGGCTACTGCTGTGTACACATGTACACTGTAGTGCTGTGTCTGGCTATTCCAAATCAGATTGGTTTGTTTTGAATTCACTACTGGTTACCAGTAGTGGTTGCTCATGATAGGTGATTCCAGCAGAAGATCATCCTCTTTTATTTCAATTGGACACAAAGAACTGCCCGGTCATTTATTTTTTATCTTTTTGACCATCTTAAAATTAGGTTACTTTACATTTCCATGAGCACTCTTTAGAAGGTCATACTGTTTCATCCTGTTCTCATTCTTGAGGGGGGCCATGTCACATAATGCCAGTCTGTTGTTACACTCATTAAAGACTTTTAAGCACAATGACACAGTGGCTCAAAAGAAAAGCTAAATCTGAATCAAAAGGAAACAAACTACATGTACTCAAAGCAAGATACATGTATCTGCATTTATGTAAGTGTGTGTAGGTTTGTAACTGTTTCATTTAATCTTATTCAAGGTCCCTTTTGATGGAGAACCCTGACGTTATTGTTGGGACGCCGAGTGTATTGCTGGGTCATCTACAAGCAATGGTAAGAGCAATATTAAATTGTTTTTGTCTTGACTTGAGCACTGCATTTCACTGATTTCCTCAGCTACTAGTGCACAATAATTACAGTAAACTTTGGTTCTCTCATTTCACTGCCAATTTAGAAAGGTTGACGTGAAACTTGGATTGTATGGGTAGTACCTTTTATGATTTTCCCGAGGATGCCAAAGAAAGTTCTTCTATAGATCTAATTAGTTTGAGCACTTTGAAATAAATAACATACTTCTCTTTTTCTGTAGAATCTTGATCTCAAAGTCAGTCTCCAGATGCTTGTCATTGATGAAGCAGATCTTGTGTTTTCATATGGTTATGAAGATGACTTGAAGACTTTGCTGAGGTACATTATTACACAATGTTGCAGTGTGGTTGCCACATACACAGGGTCATAAACCTGTGGCTACAATTCACACTGTACCCTTTAATAGCTTAAGATGTCAACTGTCATGTAATTCAGTAGCTGTTTTTCAAAACCCTATCAAAAGTTCCTCAAAGGTATATACAGTACCATGCACACTAACAGGTGTTCAGCAATGGGTGCATACAGTATGTAACTGCATGAACCAAAAGGGTCATAGAATTGTGTTATAGTGTGCCTTGATTCTGGTAATTTATTTTCTATAACTTTATCTGCAGTCATCTTCCAAAGATTTATCAATCATTTTTGATGTCAGCAACCTTTAGTGAGGTTTGTACTGTGTAGTGTACAAATTAGATTGAAAAAAAAAAGGTTATACAATAATAATAATTATAATGTGTTGTGGGTATACGTTCTGGATAGGTGGTTTTATTAACTACTACACATTTTTCTAACCAGGTAATAGTTACTTCCTTATCAAGAGTTAAAAAATGGATGGCTTGTTTTTCTTTTTTATTTCTTTCATTCTCTTTTTTCTCTTCTGTCTCCTTCCTGTCTGTTCCTTGTCTCATTGTAGTGTATTGTTATTATGAACCCAACTCACCAGCTACCATCCGATAAAGAATCCTTCTTCATCTCCAGTATACCACACAGGACAACCTGTAAATTCTCTTATTTTGATTGCATTTATTCCTGTTTTGGTCCCATACTCACTTCCACCAAAACTTCTATGAAAAATGAGCCCATACATGCTACATGAACTAGTAGTATATAAAACCCTTACTTAGAATCTGTTGTTTTGACTGAACACGTGATGATATATCTGCAGGGTTTGAATAAATTATTTTTGCCCGTGATTTACCAGCGTTGCTTCTGCATAATTATGATAAGCTGTCTTGCAATTATTTTTTTCACAAATATTATTAAGTAATCACATGATTTTTCTCGTGCAATTTGGAATAATCACTCATAATTTTTTTCAAAGACCACAAATTTTGTTAGTCTTTGAAAAAATTTACTTGTGCTTATTTATTCCAAATTGCACTCGAAATCATGTGATTACCTGTGCTAATACACCATTATTGTGTATTAATTTTTGGGAAGAAGAGTTTTAAATGGGCAATAATCAGCTTTTTTTTAAAGTTGGGAACAGTTTGAGCTCTTGAACAAAGTACTGGACATACAAGTTGTGAAAAGGGTTGTACATACATGTACAGGTGTACAGTGTAAATACTTCCATTTATGAAATCACTTTTTTGACAGGATGTTTCAGCACTCAAGAAGCTTGTTCTTCACAATCCAGTGAGTGTCTTAACATTTTCTCACAGTCATTGTTCAAAGGATTTTCCATTTATGATCTAAGGTATTACATGTACATGTAAATGTAATTTTGGTTTGGCTTGGTTTTCTCTGTCGTAAAATCCATCTTTTCTAAATTCTGTGAGTAGTAATTGAGCTTGTGCTTGTGGAAGAGATTTAGAACTTTTACGTATGTTACTGCAGTCTGCTATTGTTAACCTCTCTTCCTTATAGAGTGTTTTGACTTGAATCTCCAGCTTTTTCATTAGGAATCACAATAAAATTAATTATAACTTCATACTTGTCTTCTAAGAGAGCTCACCTTTCCAAATTTGCACGAGCATTCCATAGGGTTATGGCATAATAATTAAGTAGGTGTACAGGCAAAAACTTGAAAAGGAGAGCATTCACCTTATTGACCAAATAAATGTAATTAAGTGTTTTGCAACTACAGCTGGTCATGGGTTTGCACTGTTGAGGAATACTGTATGTACATTCTTAGAGGCATTACAAAGAGACCTTGTCTTATTTTGCGTAGAACACATTACATAACAGAAAAAATACCAAATGCCTTGTACCAGGATGCACACATAAGGCTTGTGTTCAGCATTAAGCTACATTCAATCTTGGCAACTCTTACATGTCTTTTGTTGGCATCAACTTCCTACATGCATCCATAAATTGGTGGTGGACCCTGGGCGTTTTTTGATTTTATTTTGTTGTTGAAAATGTTTTCTAGATTGAATGATGCTATGCCTTTGTCTACTTCATGCATCATCATGTGGTTACCAGGGCCTTGTACCAGGACTACACACAACTTCCCTCTGCTTACCACACAATATGCCTGTTGCATTTGTGTGTTAGAGCAGTCTCAACTGCTTTGGTTTTGGTTTTCGGGTTTGCTCAACAATTGGATCATAAAAGTTGTTCAAACCTTTTCAACAAATCAGATGCAAAACTAAAATCAACTGTGATGCACTCGCTCTAGTTTTCCCGCACTTAGGGCTGACTGCCTTAACTTTCTTTGTTCCCTGATTGGCCAGTAAAACCAATTCATGAATGGCTGAACAGTGTATTTCCTTCCAACAGTAATTATTAGTTCCATAATTACTAAAGTTGGATTTGGTTTTACATGTATGGTAGTCAGTTAAAAACCACCCTACAGCTGTACTTTTAACATCATGCTTGGTTTACTATTTGACAGGTTATTCTCAAGCTTCAAGAGTCACAACTTCCCTCTGCTGACAGACTTACACAATATTTTATTAAGTAAGTTTTTCTTGTGAGGAACATTTAGATTTTCTTAATATGAACATGGGAATGAAGGGGGAGTGCAAGGAACCTAGAGGGACATGCTAGATTTATAAGAGGGTGTGCTGAGTTCTTAGTTTGAGAGTGGAGTAGAATGGAAAAGTCTCTGTTTAAAATTATTTATCCCAATAAGGTCTTCAAGTTCACAACTACTGATAGCTGCAAGATTTTCTTGGATTTCTGCAGTCCTGCACAACACTCCTGAGAACAGTCAACAAAATCAAACTGTGTCAGGTGTTCGTTTATCTCTTTTTAAATGTATATTTCTCAACTCTGTGATAATAAAAGTTTGCAAATAAAGATTGAATTGAATTCACACTATCCACTGTTTGTAGATAAATCACTATCCACTGGATATAATTGTGCTAGTAAAACCAACTGAGTGATCTGGCCTGGGTTGTTCAAAAGTTGGAGAACGCCACAGTCCACCCTTCGAACAACTGGAGCCGCGTGGATAGTGATTTATCCAGTGGACAGTGCTACAGGGTATCCACCCTTCAACTACTCAGTAACTAGGGCCTGGGCAACAAATGTTAGTTATTGATGAAGTACTGTTCAAACCTTCGTTTCTAGGTGTGAGGTAGAAGAAAAGTTCCTCTTAATATACACACTTCTCAAGTTAAGGTAAGAGGAAAATATTTAATAATTATATTAATCAGTAATAAAGTTCAACTCTGTGATTTGTTTAAAGAATTTATGCATTACCGCAGAAGGACATTGTAATGTACTTGTAATGTTTGTTGTTGTTTACCTGTGGAGCACCAATGGGCTCATGACAACTCATTCTGAAGTGTCCATGTGTTCCATGTTGAACGAGAATTTGGAAATCAAAATGTCGGCTTTTTAGGAGAGCAAAAACTAAAGTACCAGATAAAAACCTCTCAGAGCAAGGTATAGAGCCAACAACAAACTCAACCTGCATAATTTTATGGTGTCGAGTCTGTGAATCACCACTGCACCATCCCTGTTATCCCATTAAAATTATGTATTGTGAAGGATGGTCTATTAATATTACTTTTTTTTTACCTAACTGCCAGACTTGTTCAAGGCAAGACCATTCTTTTTGTCAATGGAATTGATAGGTGTTACAGGTAAAATTAAATGCTATTCCATTAATTTCCATTTATGGCTTAAAGGTTTAAAGAAAAAAATGACTTTCAAGGCTGATATTATTTGAAGTGGCTAATATTTATACACTGTATACACTTTAACATTAAAGACGTTTAAACAATGGATAGCAATAGCGTAAATGTATATGAATGTCACGTTTTGTAATATTGTTGAGGTAATTCGTATTTTGCAGACTAAAACTCTTTCTCGAACAGTTCTCAATTAAGGCTTGTGTGCTAAATTCGGAACTACCACACAATTCCAGGTAATGTTGTAATTGAATTACATCACTTTTGCAATAAATGTAATCTGATATAATTACTTGACTTCTGTTATTGTTTTGGCGCGTAGCATGACGTCAACATTGGTTGTGTTTTTCAACGTGGCGTGTTGTCAGTTGTACACAATCATGTAAGCGACTTGATATAAATCATTAAAAATGGCGCGAAAAATGAAATCTCAATTGGCTGCATAGGGCACCAATGCTCCAAACCACAGGAATCCACCAGATTAGGTAAGCATTCACCACCGTCGAAATTAATCTTATTGCGCTCGACGCTGGTGAACACTTACCTAATCTGCAGTATTCTTATCTATAATTATTATGTTATTTTTATTTTACTGATTCTGGATTTCTTTTGTCTGTTTAGATTACACATCGTAGAAGAGTTTAACCGAGACATTTACGACTATATCATAGCTTCTGACGAAAGTGTTTTTGATGCTGTTGCTAAAACGTCATCCAGTATCCTTTGTTACTCGTACTTGGGCTTGTCGGTTTCGCCATGTTGTTTGCCAACAGTGTTTCACCAATAGTGTTTTTGCTCATGTGACCAGCAGCGAGATTTGCATACTGAAACAAAAGGAAGAATTTGCATAAAAATAGAGTTCAATTCCCAAACATGGCCGCCGTTTCTTTGTTTTACTCCCCCAATATGGCCGCCGTGACGTCATGTGAAGACTCTCTATACAGCGGCTTTCAGCCGAATGTCGCAAACAATTTTCCGATTGTTCTACGGTTTTGTATCATTGCATTTTGTGCCTGGTGAAAACGGACGAGTCGACGGCGTTCTCAGTCAATCAGATGCAAAGTCAAGTGCTGGCTCCATATACCCGCGCTTACCACCGCATACATTCATTTGCCACCAGTTCTGGTTCGCTGGCGTGACTGTCTGCGTCTGTGTTGATTGGCCAACTGAGAAGGTTTTTTGTTGTTTTCCCGCGCTTAGCGTCGCTTAGATGCGTTTGATTGGTTCAAGTGACTGTATGCGTCTGAGTAGCAGCAGAAGTCCATAACCCAGAAGTCTCGATCTGTCTCATTTCGCCTTGGCCCATCAGTTTACGGTATTAGGGACTATAAGATCTACGACGTCAATGTCATCGACAACGCCACTAAACGATGAGCAAAACAACGGCTCTGCACGTGCGTTTGAAGTTTGGTATATGTCTTTCCCGTTCTTTCCCGAAGGAAAACGCCAGGACACATTAAAGAATTTGATTTCATTTCTTCGTTTGAACACCGTTCCTCCCAATTCAGTTCCTGGATAGTTCAGATAGTTTGTAGAAGTTTAACGAACTGGAATAATCACAAAAAACTTTGCAAAACGTGAACTGGCAATTTTAAATAACGTTTTCATGGACGTCGCGGTCGTATATCTTAAAGTCCCTAATACCGTAAATTGGTGGGCCTCATTCCATTATAGATGGAGACTTGTGGTAGCGGTCTTTCCGACTGGCTCATAAAATTAATTTGGTTTTGGTTTCATTAAACCGAATTGAAAACTACTGTAAGTGCACTGCATTTACCGCCTTCTGTTACAGTTATAACAGTAGCGACACTGGACCTGCAAGTTACAGCCCTTTCATTGTTGTATTTCGTCATTTGATTGATTCAAACTTTAAGCCCAGTTACGAGTGTGCGTCCAATTCACATGACGTCTCCTTAACGATTAAATTATACGCAGATGTAAAGAAAAAGAAAACGTGAGTACACCAAAAAATACTGCATGGAGTTTGAAATGCATTTTACGTTCTGTCTGTCGTTGACAGAGTCAGTGAATTAATTTATATTCAAATTTATATGCCCTTAGGAGAAAGAAAGACAAAGAATACGGAGTATCAAGAGGAGTGGACTTTCAAGGTTTGTGTCTTAAGTTTATAGGTTTCGAATATTCTGCTATCATCCTTGACCATGCCTTGCGCTTTTGAGTTCCGAGAGAAAACACTAACTTTGCAATACCGTCAAATTCATGAGTGTATTCGTACGTACGTACATGACTGTTAAAATGTTGATAGGAATATGCTATTCCCAAGTTTAGTACAGCCTGTCTTTTTCCAAAGCTAGTCCAAGTGCGAAAGTTAGTTTTCATTCGTACGTAAAGGAAAACTATTTAACAGTACAAAAAATATTATCGGAAATGGCCTTTTCACATTTCATCACATAAAGCGAGCAGCACATATTGAACAGGGCGCTCCAGGGTTTAACTTTTATATTTCCTTTTAGGGGTTGAAAACGTGATTAATTTCGATTTCCCCGCAACCGTTGATGCCTATATTCACAGAGTAGGAAGGTAAGATATTAGGAGAAAAGGCTCGTGTTTTGTTTTTTTATTCGGGGCGTGCAGTGAACGTTTTGGTGTGGGTGCTATTTTGAATGGTCTTACAGTTTAGAAATACTCCAGGACATCACAAGTTTTGGTTATTTTTCTTTTAAACAGGACAGCCCGTGGTGATAATGACGGAACTGCTTTGTCTTTTGTTACTGGAAAGGACCATAAAATACTTGAAGAAGCCGAGGAAAAGCTTACCAAAGAGCTCACAGGTACCTGAACTGCGGTCGTTATTTTAAGAACGCAAAATGGTATTGGACACGCGTTGCCCGCGTCAGCTGATTATCGTTGTAAAGAGGCTCTCACATGTAGTCACTAACGTCTATCGGGAAATGTGTCAAGGCGAATTAAAAGACTTTTTAATGTTTCAGGAGAAAAGAAACAGATTTTCATACCTTATCAATTTAAAATGGAGGAGATTGAAGGATTCAGATATAGATCACAGGTAGCAATGTTTCACTTGATTCTCTGGTCAGTGTTAATTTATAGTCAGTAGTTAGCAATTAGTCGTGCGCCCGCTTTGTATACGAGGTGGTAAATTACTTGGTTCTGTATAACCAATCTCGTATTCAACAAAAGTGAATCAATGGAATAATTGTCTTATCAAGCTTGAGCGAAAAATTTAAGCTGTTAAAAAGCGACTTTTGCCGGACTCATTTTTCCGTATAAGGTCAAACGAAGGTGTATTGGCTGATAACCAGTGTCCAGCGAGCCATGAGAAAGCTAGAAATCCATCATCCGGGGTTGAGAATTATTATTATCATTATCATTATCATTATCATTATCATTATCATTATCATTATCATTATCATATCATTATCATTATTGCTTACAATCACAGATAAAATCTGGTTTTCATTGGTTCCGGGCAACAGCCAGTTGTCTGGGGAAACCAATAAGCGTCCTTCATTTTACTTTTCTCTCCTGCCTACATCTCCAACACTATCCTAAGAATCCTTGCCAATCCCAACAGTGCAGATCTCTGAATCAGTTCAATGGATGTGATTACACCTATGGTCCTCAGATTTTCTTTTAACCTCAGTGGTATTGTTCCCAATGCCCCTACCACTATGGGTATCACCTTTGTCCTTACTCCCCACATCTTTCGGACTTCTCTCGCAAGATCTTGATATTTTTCTACTTTCTCATCTTCTTTTGCTCTCACCCTTCCATCTTCCTGGATTGCCACGTCTATGATTTGGCAATTCTTTGCACTTTTGTCAATGATTACTAAATCTGGTCTCCTAGCCTCGATCTCATGGTCTGTCCGTACACTAAAGTCCCATAACATCTTGTAATCCTCATTTTCAAGTACACTTTCCGGGACACGGTCATACCACCTCTCACTTCGCTCAAACCCATATTTTTCTGACAGGTCCCAGCGAATTGCCCTCGCTACATTGTCATGCCTCATTTTGTATTCCTTCTGCGCCAGTTTCGGGCACCCACTTACAATGTGGCTGATGGTCTCATTATTTTGTTTACACATTCTACATTTGGGATCATCCTGTGACCTGTCGATCGTTGCTTTTACGTGATTTGTTCTTATTGCTTGATCTTGTGCTGCAATAATAAGAGACTCTGTTTCTCTTTTAAGCTTTCCTTCTTTTAACCAAGTCCATGTTTCATCGTTTCTTTGATCTTCACTCTGTCTCGCAAGTTGCCCATATAATGGCATCTCTTTCCAGCTTTGGGTATTTTCTGTTCTCCACTTCTCTTTAAAACTGGCAGCCGTTTCTTGGTTTTCAACTCCTTTCCTTCTATCGGCTTTCAAAATCTTCTCCTCACTGGATTGGACATACGTCTCCAACAGCATTCCTGCCTGATTGACACAGTCTTCTACCGAAATTAGGCCTCTTCCTCCCTCCTTCCTTGGGACAGAGTCGTTTTACACAATCCCGTGGGTGAAAGCCCTCGTTCATTGTCAGTAATTTTCTTGTTCTGCGGTCTAAATCCTGGAGTTCTTGTTTCTTCCAATCAACTATACCCCCCGAATACCTGACAAGTGATACTGCCCAGGTGTTTATGGCACGTATCAGGTTTCCACCGTTTAGCTTGGATTGTGCAACTTTTCTAACCCGACGTAAGTACTCCTTCCCGATTTTTTTCTTCATCGTGTCATGTAGCATGCCGTCCGCCTCAAGCACCCCTAAATATTTATCTCCTTCGCTTTCTCTCATAGCTCTTATTGTAGTCTCGTCAGGTAATCTAATCCCTTCTGACTGTGCCAGTCTACCACGTTTCAGTACCAGGACAGCACATTTTTCGATGCCAAACTTCATACCAATGTCCTTGCTGATTATTGTCACTGTTTGTATAAGCGAATCCAGCTGGTTCTCATTTCTGGCATACGAACATTTCTGGCATATAACTTCAAGTCATATTATTATTATTATTATTATTATTATTATTATTATTATTCTCGCAATTGTAGGAAAGGAGATGGTAACTTTTGAGCCCGGTATGTCAACTGAACCAACCAGAGTTAGCCTGCGAATACAGCCGCCTCTCATCGCTCCCGGCCGCTAGGGGCGTTTTGGCCGGGAGCGATGAGAGGCGGCTGTATTCGCAGGCTAACTCTGGTTGGTTCAGTTGACATACCGGGCTCAAAAGTGACCAACGCTAATAAATGAATCACTTCAATTACTGTTTTTACGTCATGTGGCATTTCGTGTTCTTTGATAATCGTGGTTTTGTTTGTTTTCGTCAGGATGCACTCAGAGCCGTCACTAAGTCAGCAGGTTAGTTGACGCATCTCGTGAAATGCTTAGATCGTTTTCACATGACGTCACGGCGTCCATGCTGGTGGGCCTAAACAATCTTCGGGGAACTGAACTCCATTTTTATGCAAATGTTTGCTTTTGTTTAGTAAATCAATATGGCCGCTGGTCACGTGAGTGAAAACGATCTATTGAGCTGTGCATTTTAATCGGATTTGCAAGTTCACAAGACGTTTTGCTTGGCGTTGAAGACGTTTGCTCATTTAAATATACCGGAAATTTTCCCTTCGTGTGTAGTGGAATTTTAAGTCCATTTGAAGAGTTTCCGGTTTTTATGGCGGGAACAAAAGTGATGCATTTGTTTTGTTTTTGCAGTTAAAGAAGCAAGACTAAAAGAAATCAAATCAGAAATACTAAATTCTCAGAAATTAAAGGTGAGTTAATAATTACATAAGCACCAAGCCTTGAATTCTATCCTTGAACCCGGGAAGGAAACGGCAAAGCTAGAGCCAATTGGATTGCAGTCTCGAAACATTTGTGTTACGAGCTCCCAAGAAACTGACTGGAACTATAGCTTCAGCTGGAACTTTTAATGACCCTGTATAAAGCACGCATTTCTCTGTTTATGTCTCCCTTCTTGCGTCAAGAAGACGGTGCTTGCGTTCCTTAGCTGGAAGGTCTTTTTTTTGTTATATATTTTCTGGAATGTTGACCCCATTTGTGACAATTTTTGGTAGGCATACTTCGAAGACAATCCAAGAGACCTGCAAGTTCTGAGACACGACAAGGATCTTCATCCCTCGAGAATTCAACCTCATCTCAAAAATGTTCCCGAGTATCTGGGTGAGTGAGTTCTCGACCCTAGAACTTTGGAAAATGAGAGATCTGACATCGTATTCTCAATAGTATAACCTCCTGTATTATTATAATCAAAGCTCTTTGGGTAGAGTTTCAAGCTGTGTACCAGCGAATTATTAAACGAATTAAACGCATCACCTCCGATACACAGTTCGCTTCCCGAATAAGCCCACTTATCCTCGAAATAAGCCCACTAAAACGTATTTGAAGAATTCTAACCCAAGACTTTCCTTCCGTATTACATGTAAACAGTGGAACAAGGCTTGGCGCTTCAGTGAAGTGAAACCTTTTAGCTGCAGGGTTTCCATGTGGGTATTTTTGTTTTTCATAGTTGCTACCTTTTGTTATGTCTTTTTAGTTCCAATTGCTCTCAGGCCCTCTATGGCTAAGCCCTCGAGAAAGAGAAAACTTCCACGCATCTCGTCTCAGAGAAGCTCTCACACCATACGGGGAGGAAAGGTAACTATTAAAAAGGACGCTTTAGTCGTGGCGTTATTTACTTTAAAGTCATCATTTTACCCGCAATCTTGACATTTGTACCTGTTGACGAAAACGGGGGATCAAAGGACCAAGAATCATTGAAGAATTAAAGTGTACCTAAACTCAAATAGTTTTTCGTTTTTAACACGTGGATATGCAAATGTGTCACTCGCTCACTCAGGTGTAGAATCTTCGTAATTAGTCGGCCCCGAACGAACCGAGTCCGACGCCATATTAGAACACGAGCCTCACTCTCGTGTTTGCGCGGTCGCTCCAAAGGCTTTAATAGTAGACCAATGATTGCAAGTTCACTAACATGTTTTATCTCTACATAATTTACTTTATCCACGTGTTCACCATACAGTAGGTCTCCTCTGATTAATATAAAGCGCTCCACCCAAAGCAAACATATTTTGCCATTTGTACCTCCAAATTTTGCTTTTTGTGTGCCACACAAGATACGTAAAGTTCGCAAAACTAGCAATCATTCGGACCCACGACCCTGCTATGAGGGGCATGGGTCTGTTCTCGATTTTACGTCACAAACTGTTTTGCAATGCAAAACTTCTTTGAAAACTTGAATGCAAAGCAGTTTGTGCCGTAAAATCAAGAATAGACCCATTTTTCCCATTGCACGGTGATGGGTCCATATGATTGCTAGTTTTGCTAACTTTGCATAGCTGGTGCAACACATAAAAAGCGAGATTACGAGATGAAAATGGTAATATGTTTGCTAGAGAAAATTATCTTAACGAAAAATCGGAAACATTTTTGCCTTTAGGTGCACTTTAAGTGACTGCAAAACGGGCTTTAGAATTAGGCATTGGTCGAATTTCATTGGCAATTGTATGCGAAGGCTCATTTTCCTTTCTTTGAATTGCAAGTCTCGAAGGGATTGAAGGAGTGAAAGGCTTTTATCCTTCTATGGAATGGGGCATGCAATATTCGTTCATCTCATTTGAACCATAACTGAAAGAAATCATTCAGCAAACTGGTTCACTCTTGTTGCAAAGTGCCCTTACTTTACTGGTGTGGTCGCTGTAGGGAGATTAAAATTCTCCTCAGCTGAAGCTCGACTTCGGTCAAGTCAGTTTGGCTTCAGTGTCATTTGATCCG
Organism: Astreopora myriophthalma; assembly: GCA_014634185.1. Lineage (NCBI taxonomy): Eukaryota > Metazoa > Cnidaria > Anthozoa > Scleractinia > Acroporidae > Astreopora > Astreopora myriophthalma. The sequence continues at coordinate 2,164,329 of BLFK01000397.1, read as the reverse complement.
TGTTTGTTTTTGTTTTTGTTTTAGAAGCGCAAAGTTGATCCCTTGAGGAGTTTTAAGTACCAGAAACATCAACGGAAAGGAAATAAGGTGTGAGGATGAAATGTCCATTCAGAACTGAACTTGAACAGAAGTGAACGAGGACATTTTGGGTGATTATTTCTTTGATCGCACGAGTGAAGACATTTTCCTCTCTTTCAGGCCCACATGAAAGGCAAGAGGAGCTAACTACTCGTCACCGTGCCTCTCTGCTCCGTTTGGGTCGAGAATGTGAACTCAAGGAGTCTTGTGGCTACTGCCGGAATCAGCTGTGCCCCGTCCCAGTTCTCTAGCGGATGTACGAAGAACCAGCCTAAGTCTTGAAAGGGTGGAGAAATCGTTTGATCGGCCACCCGTGGCGCAAGCTCAAAATAAGATAGCGCCGTTGTTACAACGGCCCGAATAATAGGGCTTTGCATATGGTGGGTCTAAAACGCAGGTCAGGTCACAGGTCAATGGGAACAAATTTTTCTGCCATGAAAATACGCGGACAGGAGTAGTATTTATCTCTGACGTAAAATGGAATTCAAATTGCAACTAGCCATTGATCTGAACGCGAACGGGTAGTTCGCAGCTTTACTGGTGAATTTAATGTCAGCGCAAGAAAAATGAGTGGAGTAAATTAAAATATGAATGAAACAAATAGTGGCAGTACCCAGAAGTCCTGCCATTATACGCGTTTTTCCTCCTCGGACAATCTTCATGGCTTTCACCAAGTCTTGTAAATGGATTTGAGCTGGTTCGTTTTTTTTTATGAAAGACATTCCTCGATAAGGGGAAAAACTATCCCGTTGAAAGTAAAACGTAGACTTTGTGGAAGTGGTAATACGCTTAAACGAGATTGTATTTTCTTTTTCTCTTTTTCTTTTGTGTGTTGTTTTTGTTTTTTGTTTTTTTGTTTGTTTTTTGTTTTGTTTTGTTTTTTATGGCGTCAGGCCAGCTCTTACATTTCATCAAGACTCGACTTTGGACGATGTTAACCTGACTTGCAACCTGACCTGTGTTATAGATCTGCTGCTTTGCAGCATTGGGAAGAAATCGGGTTGGTTTAAAAGACCAAAGTTACTTATGTTTCACAATAAATTCAACTCAGCTATATTTAGAATATTGTGTTCCTTGCTGTCTATCTGCTTGGATCGATCTGTGTAGACTTCGGCAGATATTTACCTCAGCGTCTCTACTGCTAGCTGAGCACTCGTTTCTGCGGTGCCTGCCGTTCGTAGCGAAAAACAAGATCCCTGCTGGCCCAGTTCCTCCACAGAAGAAGAGATGTCAACATTTCGTACAACGAAATTTCAACCAAAACCTAGCAGTATCGCGCGCTACAGAGCTTTTAGTTATTAGTTCTAAAGCGCCGGTTTTAATGATTACGTCTATGTTCTGACCCTCGTTCCGCATTCGGCGTTCTGCAAAATACCCCGGTCGGGTGAAGCCATGCCTCAAGATTAATAGTTTTGCATTCTGCCCTAGGAGGAAGGAAGAAATTATAAACAACTTTTGTGAAAACGTCGTCTTGTTTTTTTGCCAAGGGAAACTTGTGAAAAGGATTCCTTAAATGTTACTTGCCATGAGAATGGTATAGCATTTCACTGCCGTTCCAAAATAAAGGATGTCTGGTGTTTTAAGTTAAAAGTTATTGAAGAAGTCTTGTCTTCTTTTTTTCGTCAATTGAGAAACCGAATACATGAATAGCTATGACGAGAAAATAAAGGGGGGGGAGAGCATCCCCCATACACGCCCTCATCCAAATGTTATATGTTATTTATAAGACAGGAATGTGTCTGAGCTTGGGCTATCCACGCGGAACACATTCCCGCCATGCATATGATTGGCCGTTGCAAATTATATGTAACTTGAGACATGATACCTATGGAAAAGGACATGTATGGGGGATGCCCTCTTCCCCATCTGTTTTCTCTTGCTATTATTCGATTTTATCCAATTGAGTGCTAACGTACTTTTCGTCCCTACGCAGGAGTGTTGAATTCAAGCCCAAAATTCACCCTTGTTGCAATTTATTTTTCGTTTTTTTCAAAAAGATATTTTGCAGAAGAGTCTTTTTGGTAGCTGTTGTCTAATGGCAAACCTTATCTTCCCTCTCTGGTCCTTATACTTGCAAAATGAAAACAGTAACCAGGAATTTCAACCACCGCCATTTGGTTTCTAATGCAATTTGGCTTCCCCATTCCCTCGCGTGCGAAGTAATTCGCGGGTGGCTTAAGCGTGTGCACTCATTTTGCGTCGTGGAAGTCGCACCGGACATCGCACCGTGGATAACCAGTGGACCAATTTCGATATTTTAAAATTCAACTTCGAACAATAAAAAGCACTTCGAGGCTCTGGGCAATAAAGTAATAAAGTATGAATTTGTATGATGTTTTCCCCGGAGACTCGAGATGACGCCTCTTGTGTAACAGTAAATTTTATCTATTCCAGAGAAGTGAGAACCTACTTTGGCAAGTAGTATACAAGCATTGCGGACAAGGAAATTACTCGGAAAATCAGTCTGATTATCACTGACAAATGGAACTGGGTGAGTCAGACCTGACACCCTCTTCCCCGGCGACAAATACATTAAATTCCGGCTGCAAAATTGATTTAATGCCCACATTGCTTTTGCGGCCTCTAGACCAAAGTTCGTTTGGTCTCCGTTGTTTTCACCGCTCGACATGGAAGACATGAAGTTATTGTAATTGCAGTTTTCGGTGGATCTCTGAGGAGTTAAGGGTCAGCATTTGTCAGCATAAGACACCATCTCTTTCAGCAGTGGTGTGTCTTGTATTTTGTTGTTGAGTGAGAGCTACACAAAAAATACAAACTTACACTGTCTGGTGTCTAACTCGAAAACCCAGTGGTTCATTTAGGCTCTAGGCATTTCTTTACTTTACCATTTTTATAGAATTTTAACAATCACGTAACTATCACTTTTTAAAATACATTCCACCGTGTAACTCTAAGGGCCTGTTTACATGGAGGGAGGAAGATTCTAGCACTAGGAATCGAAGATCCTGGAAAGCGAAACAATTTTCCGTTTGGTTTACAAGCACGAATTTCGGTTGCAGTTATGGTTCATAATTGGTGAAAAAAGGTGCTGAAAGGCCGGAAGCCGCCATGTTTGGTTCTCTATCCCTAGTGCTAGGATCTTCCGAGTGAATGCAGTTTACATGGTGTTAAGATCTTCCTAGTGCTAGGATCTTCCTATCTCTCAGCTAGGAAGATCCTCGCGCCAGGGCCAAGTACAACTTTTTGCATGTAAACTGAATACAGAAAACATATGGAGCTAGGATGATCCACCTCCTAAGATCTTCCTAATGCTAGGATCTTCCTCCCTCCATGTAAACAGCCCCTAAGTGTATGAAAATTGGAGATGTGAATAAATTGTACTGTACTGTACTATACTGTACTGCATTTTATTGTAAACGAGGGTATCACAGTTTATGATCCATCAAATATTTTCGCTCGCACGCAATTGGTCTAAATGCGTCACGTGACCAAATATACCCCAGCTAAAACTGGGGAATATCCGAGAATATTCCCCAAGTGATATTCCCCAAGTGATATTCCCCAAGTGATATTCCCCACTTTCCAAATCTTCAAACCGCGAAAATATTTGAAGGATACTAAACACACTAGCCTCCATTTGGCTTTAAAAATATGTTCGGATATTTGTCCGCGGACATTATCTGTTCCGAGAAGCGAACAGTTTTCCGAGAGCGAAGCTCGAGGAAAACTGTGAGCTGTGAGCTCCGAGCATATTTTCGCGCCAAATGGAGGCTATTGTTTATTTATGGATCGAATACATTGAGTACAAGGACTACGAATTTTGAACACTTGTGACTGAAGAACATGCAGACGGAGTCGGTGTAATTGGTGCAAGTCGGTTTTCGAATCATGTTTCGGCAAATAATCCATACAAGTTATGAAACAAGATTGTAGGGCAACTTTCGATAAGTTTCGCGGGGAATTAAGTTATTTGTTTTATTTCATTTGATCATTGTTAGCAAATGCGCACACGCAAAGTTTGCACTATGTGTTTTGGCTCAAAATGAAGGTTCATTTTAGCTCTAACAAGTACGGGATGGCATTTTAAAACAAAGGGTGCAATAATAATCCTGTGATCTTGCAAATCTGGGTGCGTTTTCGAGGCAACGTGTGCCGTAATGAGAATTTTTCAGCCCGGCTTGCCGGGATCTCGCAGATACAGGATGTCGGCTAGCGGGCAGCCCCCCTTCTCATATAAACGAACCGAGACTTTACCAAAGAAAGTAGACATTAGCCGAGACCTCGGTAAGTGAGGGTCTCCCAGGGGTTTGAGGCAACAAAGGAACATGCCCAATGTGAACTGGGGAACAAGGGAACAAGGCAAAGTATCCGAGGGAACAAGGGAACATGCACCATTTTACGGATTAAAAAGCTGGGAACAAGTTCGGAATTAATTTTGGGAACAAGGGAACACAAACGAATCTTTTAATCGGAACAAGGACCCCCTCCCCCCCTCGCAAGTGAGAGTTATTATTTCGGGATACGTGATTTTAAAAACGCATTAATAACTCTTCACCCCAACAGCCTATCAAGTCACCGACAAAATGTCATGTCCATGAGCTTTACAGCCTCGTTACTATTCTTGGAATACTAATGAGGCATAGCTTGTTTTTCTTGTATGCTAATATTTTTCTGATAGAATTTGAACCATTTTTCGGACTCCAGAGGGACACGCTCTTTGTGGCATGCTTTTGAAGCCGTTCAAAAACACTTCTGCTCGTTTTTTAACTACGTAAATCCCCGAGGACACTAAAAATAACCGGCTTATTTTTCACATGGGCGAGGTATCAACTGGGGCGTAAAACACTGATAAACATGTTTTCCTTCGCTGTTTTGACACCCATAGGCGTACACCCGAATTTGAATGAAATTTTTAAGAGGTTTCAAGAAGGGATAAGAGAAAGAAAATTAGTTTTGAAACAACAACAACAAACAGTTGAGCCCCATCGAAGAGAACCCCAGGAAGGTAGGAAACGGCTTGGGCGTGCATGTACTAATTCTAATTTTTAAACTACATTAAATCTGCACTTCTCTTTATCTCAAAATTTTCCTTCCCTTCTAAGAAAAACTCGCTCCTCCCAAATATACCCCAAGATCATCCAAAAATTTACAAAACACCGCAAAACATCGATTCGTGTTCTGAGCTGGTCTTTCATATACCGTATCCGAAACAATTAAAACAAAAGAACAAAGCGAACATAACAATACCTAATTAGCAAGGCCTAATCGGAATAGCAATGGTTCTGTTGTCCTCCGCCGTTTCAGTCCGGTATATGAAAGTCTACCCGTGTTTTGAGCATAGGGTTTTCGCATTGCTTGAAACGCGAACGAGACACTAAAGCCATTTTAAACGACAGAATAACGGCTTTCAGGTCTTCCCCGCCTTGACGATAGGAAAAAAGGTTCCCAAAGGCCGCACTGGGGTTTCCACATTGTAAAATAGTATAATAAACATGCTGTATATTTCGTTTTTGATCCGCCGACTAAAACAATACACTGCGTGCTAAACAAGCTTGACAACATTGACGATTACGAAAGTACGTACGCGCTGGGATTTCGACATTGCTGAAAAGTACTGACAACTTTACAACTACTTTTTTTCACCACTTTACCGCAAAGTTGGCAGAAATGATTGAGTCTGAGGAATAAGTTTTTCTTACACAAAGTAGTTTTAATGACGCTTCAGTAAATCAAGGCAATGGGTTTGAGAAATTGCTATTCTCTACTGAAGAATCTGCAACAGGACTACTTAAACGCTCAGTTTAGCACTGAAGAGGCGACAGAAGGGCTGTCTAGCTTTGACCGGGCGGAAGACTATTAAGAAGTCTCAATCTGCAGCCTTTAAAGAGGGTCTGTTATAGGGGGTCGCACAATCCGCAAACCGCCTTATTTTGTTCTTTTGAGACCGCGAACCGCTTTGTTTTTCTCCTTCAGACCGAAACCGCCTATAATCTCCTCAGTTAACCTTTTCGAAAAACTGCCACCAAACACGCAAAAACCTAAAACTGCCTGATAAAGTTATGATTATATTTCCCGCGACCACACGGTAATTTCTTGATCGTAAACTGCCACAAAAGTACGACTGAAACCGTCGGCCGACAATAAAAATTGGCTTAAACCGCTAGATCGCCAGAATATAATAGACCCTCTTGAAAAGGGTATTCAAACAAACGAGAAGAAAGCGTCGAAGAGAGAGATCATTGTCGTAGATGACGAAGAGCTTGTGCCAGGTCAGGAATAATCAAAGAATCCCAAATACTAAAAAAGTAACCTTCTGGTGTTTGAATGTTTGGAATGGGTGGGGAACCTAACAGAATTCAGTTCTTCAGCATTCTGCCGAAAGCAGCCGAGATCTCGGCAAGCCGGGGTAAAATATTCTCATATAAACGGTCCAGCCCTTTTCCCGCCGGCAGGGATGAAAAATTTTCATGACGCATGCGTTGCCTTCAAAACGCCGCAACCAGATTTGTTTTAAAATGCCTTTCCGTACTTGCTAGAGCTAAAATAAATCTTCAATTTGAAACAAAACAAAAACAATCACCTCTTTGCGTGACTTTGACGGTCCCTGAGCACGTAAACAAATTCATCCCGATAAACCGGGCTAGAATATCACATATAAACGCTTCAGCCAGTTTATCGGTCCAGCCCGCCTAACCGGGCTGGCTCTCCTTATATCAAAAAAGGCCCTTATTACCGATTCTGCGTGTTGTCTTGAGGTGCCCTCTTTTTTTTTTCCATATGAGAACCTTTTTATAAGTACGTCGGTTGAGGCTGAGATTAACCACAATTTTTAACAACATATCAAGAACATACCTCAGGCTTAGAGTCAGTTAAAAACGTTTTTATTTTGCTTGTTTGTGGTATAAGTAGAAGGAAAATAAATGTAAAAGTGTAGTCTAACAACAACTTACCTAAAAGAGACATGTTCTTGTTTTTGTTTGTTTGTTTGTTTGTTTTTTTTTCAACATTAATAATGTGGTTTTCTTATTGAGTGATACACTGAAAAACATCTCAGTTTTTAGTCGAACTGGTGACGTACAGTGTTCTTACTAAAACTGCTACAAAACTGCAATCCATTGAGCCGTTCTCATTTACAACCTTTCCAAAATAACTCTCGGATCATCGAAGTCATGTAACTCTAAAAACATCATGAGGCCGTTTTCAGGCTCAAAGTGCCAAAAAAATGAGAATGTTCAGCCTTAGCTCCAAAATTAGAAGTTCTATAGATTCTGTAAGTATTTTACAAGCATAGGACCCGAATTAGAAAGTACCAGCGGTGAACACTACTTTTCACTCTTTCAGTTTTGAGCGATCGTGTAAACAAGACACTTGTTTTGAAGCCGACCACTGTCGAGCAGCTAAACAGAATAGGCCAGTTTCCATCAGCGGACGAAAGTCGGCATTTTTACAGACACATAAAAATGAGAGATGTAATCCTCTCTCCAAGATGCCTTCCATCTTTAACTAGTGAAAGATCTTTAATAAACGCGAGTATTTCCTCAACCATTTGCCTGTCTGCTGCCTCACGGAAATTCTTGGTATGCGTCAGGAAATCGAGGAGCAGATTGCCTTCGGATGACTCGGGATTGAATACCTCAGTGACGTCGACGTGGTATTCGTAAGTGTGGATCTCGTGTTTCCAGCCGTGCTTTTTGGCGATTTCCAACATTTTCTCAACGGTTTCAGAGCTGTCAGGACTCTCATCTTCGGGACTTCCACACCACTGGGGGAATTGTTTCATCTCCTGAACCCGCCGATAAATGCGGTCTCCTCTCGCCACCAAGAACATTACCCACCCCTCACGATTTAGCTTGTTCTCAATGCAGTGCACCATAGCCTCTTCGTGATCAACGTAGGTGATACTGTGTATGAAGTGAATGATATCAAACTTTGTTGGCTGCAAGGTGCAGTCTTGCTTATATTCTTCAAAGCTCTTGTGTTGAATATCAAAATCTGTGAGTGGATCGTTGAGGTCTTGGACGCTGGCTTTGTAAAGATGGCAAGCATATTCGTTTGGCTCGATCGCCCTGTTGAATATCTTCACGTGCTGACAATCTTGGTTTCTTTGCAACTCTTCTTTGATTATTTTCACAATTTCCAGGTCTGGCTCCCCACTTCCACTACCAACACTCAAGATGTTAACACAGGATCGCTCTTGTCCCAGAGGAAGCAACCGACGAATCATTGTGGGCATATGTTGCCTCATCATGTCAACGTTTCTCAAGTATTCGCCGGATAACTTCTTGTATACATCAAGACTCTGCCAGTAATGCTCTCCCGTGAAATCAAAATTTGGAGACGACATTTTGTTAATTTCCTTGTCTCCCATTGGAACTCTTGGATAGATTGAGACAGGCATTCATGATCGTAGTAATATGTTTTGTAGCTAACGGCGCGGTCGCATTGCCGGATTTTTAATTTGCTCTGCAAAAAAATAATTATCAACCGCAAAGCTTGGACGACTGCAACCGAAGCGTGAGAACCTTACAAATTTTTGTCAAACTCTACCAAACTTCAGAGGAGCCGGTGTATTGCCTCCAGGTAAGCCGATTTTTATCAGGACATGTTGCCGCATTTTTTTCCTCATTAAGCGCACGAAAGGTGGCAAGGGTAAGCTGATCACAGGCGATCGCTGGCCTTCAAAGGACTGCCGATAGCTACAAGGATATTTTGCCGCATTCTTCTGGACAAAAAAGTGGGCGTAACAAAAATTTTCCGTAAGTTTGTTTGTTAATGCCAAATAATTTTGAGGCTGTGTCAAGGATCACCGTATTATGTATCAAGAGCCAAAGATCAATTTCAAAAATCATTTAAAAGTAAATTAATTAATACCATTACACAATGATTGATTGCACTCTTGTTTGACAAACAAATCGACAATCTACCTACGTCACTCCGCCCCCCCTCCCCCTCAGACACGATTTGTCGTATGCACTTCGATTTCATCGCTACAGGGAAAACTGTACTATAACTCTATCATAGGAAGCTACCTTTAAGGGGTCGTCAAAAGAAACTGCATGATGAAAAAGCTGAAAACACTGTCAAGCTCTGTTACAATGGTTTTGTCTTCATTTAGTCAGACCTCTCAAGTCTCACGGACGTCACGGTTCTACCGTGAGACTCACGGTTTTTAGGGCAATCTCACGGTCTCACGATGAGACACAAAAATCTGACGGTAAACAAATTCACAAGCTGATGAAATACACTTTTCTTCAATATTTTCACTTTTGTTTTGCTAAATTGATTTTCTGGCGCAATATTCTATATAAATCAACAATTGTGTGGCACATTTGTCATATCTGATCGACTGGTTGACAAGGCATGCACGTCATGACCATATTTAGAAGACATGCCAAATAAGGTTATCGTTACCAGTCTCTCGCATTCTAGTTACGTTGTCAAAATGGCGGCCTCTGCATATAACGATGAGCACTGACTTTACACCATGAGTGTATTGAAGCCTTTACAATAATGTTTATTTCTCTGTTGCCAAGATAAAAAAATTATTTTAAGTCACTGATAAACAGAAAACAAAAAATGTCTCCACATGTACACCTCATTTTAGTTATTTTTGATGCCGTCGATAAATCTCTAGGCTTTTCCTGAATCTCCATGTTTCTTAACCTTGATCTCCAGGTTTTAGGTCTTTTGGGTTTGAGAGGTCTGTTTAGTATAGGTACAGAGGCCCATAAGGGTCACTGATACAAATAAAATAGTTGCTGCAAATTTAAGGCAGTTGCTGCAAATAGTTGTCATTGTAATGATGGCCTGTTAATACCCAGATAAGTGCAGATAAACTCAACAGTTTTCTTTAATTTACACCAGCGAGCACGCCATGTTACAGTACCATGATTCTTCGCGCACCGATAACTCTATATAACAGTAACGAATTGTCTAAACACTACAGTCATAGTTGCTGTAATTTTGAAATGTTGCTGCAATTTTAAAACGTTTCAGGAAGTCGCTGGGGTGAGTCATGGGCATTCAAGATGGAGGGCGAACAGCAGGGGCATACACTAGTGATGGAATTGAATAAAATATTAAGTGGTAACTACTTCGTGTAGACAGTAGTTACCCTTCTATATAAATTTAAGTCTGTGCTTTTTCTGTCTTTTTTTTCCTTCTTTTTTTACACGGATGGTTAACGCGATAGTACTGCACATGCAAGCACAGCTTTATGCGCCAGCTAATTAACCGAGATTTTATGCCGTATATTAAAGATACACAAGGGATGAAACTTTTTCACGAAACCGAATGAACGCAATTTTAAAGATCCCCTTTCAAAGCACACATGGTAACTTTCTGGGAGCTGCCGGTCTACCTATGTCAGTCAACAAAAGGGGCCGTCAAGGCAGCAATGCCTGCAATATTGTATCACTGTTTTCCGCTGAGACCTATTTCAACAACAGAGCATTCTTGCAACAACACAATCAATGCTGGATTGTAGCTTTCGTCTCTTGCATGATGGGTGGAAATCACGTCTTTGGCAGACATGCTTTTACACCCAGTTACCTTGGTGTTGAAGAGTCCATATCTTTAATTAGTGAGAAATAGATTGGGTAACTTAAAGCCATGAGGAGGAACTAAAAGGTGTGTTTTCTTAAGGAACCAATTGCAACCGCAGCCGAGGAGCAGCTCTAAGTTGTCACCTCAGCAGAAGGCTTAGCAAAGCAAATACTGCTTTTGTCATCATTAATTCGTTGACCATTACATTTGTAACAGACACCAATGACATTATTTTAATGGTTAGCCATCTTCATTTTCCAAAAGGTGCTTTGCTTGCCAAATGTAAACGTAATGACATCAAAGAAATAGTGAAGTGGTCGAAGGCCAAGTTATCGACCACAGTAAATTTGTGTACAGTTACATTCCAGACATTCATTGATTTTTAATTTGATGAAGAAATGTGATGTGATTTGAAATATTCATCAGCCTGAGAAAATGATGCAACTGACCCATCTAGCAGCTGTATTTTCAAACAATGTCTGCGCAAATAGTAAGCAAAGTCGAGAGGGATCGATGAAAGTTCGAGCTAGTTATATTATAAAAACAGAAAAATGAAACGGTTAAAAACTTGCATTCAACGTACACTCAAGTAAAAGCATTCTTGTGTGAAAATGAAACTTCCAGCCCTTTTATTTTTGTGAGCTAAACACAGGCAATAAATGTATACATCTTGACAAGGAATGACTTTAGTGCTCTGAAATAATAACTTGAGCCGGAGGTTTTGAACACAAATTGGAAAAACAACATTTTCCTCTCTGCACGCCTAATCAATTCGAGTGTTCCAACGCGCACGCCTGAAAATTGACGCGGTGTCTTTTCTTTTCGGTATTTAATGTGCACATGCGCAATTACCGTTGTGCTTGTATGTACCGCTTGGGAGGTACGTTGACTATTTATTATAGTTTCATATTGTTGTACATACGTTTTTAGATATAGTTATTTATTTATTTTTGTAAATTATTGCGGAAGAATCCTTTGGGAGCATTAATAAAGTTATTATTACTACATTTGTACAGTTGGAGGAGTCAGGTCAGACGAAGAGAACGGAAGGAAACACCAGCAGTGAAAAAAAAAACTTGCTTCTTTAAAGGAAATTCTTGGGCGATTTTAATGTTGGGGATGCAGGGATGGTGCAGTGGTGAGAGCACTCGCCTGCCACCAATGTGGTCCGGGTTCGATTCCCAGACTCGGCGTCATATGTGGGTTGAGTGTGTTGGTTATCTACTCTGCATCGAGAGGTTTTCTCCGGGTACTCCGGTTTCCCCTCTCCTCAAAAACCACCATTTGATTTGAGTCAATTGTTAATTTCAGTTTACAGTGTTCCCAATTAGTGCTCCAGCGCTAGAACGACTACACACTTAAATAAAGTTCCTTTCCTTTCCTTAGTTTTTGTGCCCTGACACTTTTTGCCGGGACACATTGCTGTGGTTACATGAAGTCTTATGGTCGCCACTGATTACACATCAGACTGCCCTAAAAGTCAGGTTAACAATAAAATCAGTGCCTGATAGTAGAAACTGTTGCCTAATAATGGAATAAATCATGCACAACAATAAAATTATAGCCAATAATAAACAGATTCCTTTTAATAAAAACGAGAACATAAGAATGAAAAATTTAAGCCTACTAAAAAAATCATTTCCTAATAACAACAACAAGAATAATAATAATAATAATAATAATAATAGTAATAATAATAGTAATAATAAAGGGCTAATAACGACGAACAGTGCCTAATTAATAATAACCAGGAAATACTTAAATCTAACGGGAATGTGGTACCCATGATTATACTCTCAAAAAGGTCGGCCATTGTTTATTTAGAACTTTTTAAACAACAGTACTTTAATATCTCTTAGGGATTGTTTATATGTATGGCGCAAGCATAAAGCACACAAGGCACTTATACAATTGCAAGCTTTGCACTGGTCTACACGTAGTTTTCATGTGCGTGTCCTTATGCCTAGCCTTTTTGAAAACATTGATTCTATGTTAAAGACAATTTAAAATGACCGAATGAAAAAAGACCGCAGGAGCGCTTTAAATATAGCGGATTAGAACATCTTAACATCAGTTAATCAAATGCTTTATTTAAAGACTTCACATTAAATTTTTGCGCTTGGTTGCTGAAGAATTTTAATACGAGCAGATGTCGATGAAATTCGGGCGTATCACTGAAATCGGGCATACTCAACATTATGAAGCGAATTTGTCATCAAGGTTATTTTCTGTACTGATCTGTATTTTAAGTAGGAGGTGCTAACACAGATGTTTACATACTTCAGTTGTACAATCCTGATTAATCTAACGTAATCCGCATTAAACTTTACGAAAGCCCAATTGGGCGGGGGGTAGGGCTAGGCGTGAAAAAAAAAAAAACCGTGCGCCAGGGGCACGGGCGTTTAGGGCGATCTGGGTATTCTCTCCCTCCCAGTATTATTGCCTTCATAAACTGCCTTGATGCTCTTTGATGCTTTTAGTTTTTACGTTTTTGTTTTTTGGTTCTAAATTTATGTTTTTGTTTGTTTGTTTTTATTATTATTAATATTTTTTTTATACAAACATATACGTACATTAATTACAATTCAAAAACAACTACTTACTCTACTTACAGTACTACATTAACTTACCCTACATTACAATACTTGTCTAATGCCTATATAGCTACATATTTCCCAAAAGTTACATTACAGTCAATACAGTTCTAAAAACATAGTATAAGCACACATATAAACAGACTGCAAATTAAGGTACAGAGCCCATGCACACATCCTACTTTTTATTAATTTGTCCGTGTTATTAGTATTAACACAAATAAACTTCCCAGTTTCATACTTAATTTTTGCTTAAAGGTGTCTATAATAGGAGGAGTCAGATTTCTTCTGCAGTCCCATATATATAATTTAGCGACTAGTATCAAATAGTTCAGTAAAGGGTAATTTGCGTAAATAATGCCAATCATGACATCTTGCAAAGTCTCTGTTCAGTAGGTAGAAGAAGTACTCGAAATCCTTCCAAAAGGGTTGCACAAGCGGGCTACAATGAAAAAGGAGATGGTGAGGGGTTTCTGGTTCTGATTTACAGAACGAACATTTATCCTCTGAGATGTAACCTATCTTAAACAACTTTGTGTCAGTAAATAGTATTGAGTTAAGTACTTTGTATTGAAATGCTTTTATGTATATGGTTCAAAGGACACCTTATGCGGTAGCCAGAAAACCTTTTTCAAGTGATCCTCTCACAAATTAAAAGTTTGTCGCAGATATCGAGAATTGTTTGGAAACTTAGCTTTTGAGCTTTTTATTAATGTGTAGTAGTCCTTAGATTTCTTTT
>BLFK01000397.1:2128228-2148228 GCA_014634185.1 Astreopora myriophthalma | reverse complement strand
CCTAGCCTTTTTTAAAACATTGATTCTATGTTAAAGACAATTTAAAATGACCGAATGAAAAAAGACCGCAGGAGCGCTTTAAATATAGCGGATTAGAACATCTTAACATCAGTTAATCAAATGCTTTATTTAAAGACTTCACATTAAATTTTTGCACTTGGTTGTTGAAGAATTTTAATACCAGCAGATGTCGATGAAATTCGGGCATATCAAATCGGGCATACTCAACATTGTGAAGCGAATTTGTCATCCAGGTTGTTTTCTGTACTGATCTGTATTATAAGTAGGAGTTGCTAACACAGATGTTTACATACTTCAGTTGTACAATCCTGATTAACCTAACGTAATCCGCACTAAACTTTGCGAAAGCCCAATTGGGCGGGGGGTGGGGCTGGGCTTGAAAAAAAACCGTGCCCCAGAGGCACGGGCGTTTAGGGCGATCTGGGTATTCCCTCCCTCCCAGTATTATTGCCTTCATAAAGTGCCTTGATGCTCTTTGATGCTTTTAGTTTTTACGTTTTTCTTTTTTGGCTCTAAATTTATGTTTTTGTTTGTTTGTTTTTATTATTATTATTATTATTATTATTATTATTATTATTATTATTATTATACAATACATATACATACATTAATTACAATTCAAAAACAACTACTTACTCTACTTACAGTACTACATTAACTTACCCTACATTACAATACTTGTCTAATGCCTATATAGCTACATATTTCCCAAAAGTTACATTACAGACAATACAGTTCTAAAAACATAGTATAAGCACACATATAAACAGACTGCAAATTAAGGTACAGAGCCCATGCACACATCCAACTTCTTATTGATTTGTCCATGTTATTAGTATTAACACAAATAAACTTCTCCGTTTCATACTTAATTTTTGCCTTAAGTTTAAAGGCGTCTATAATAGGAGGAGTCAGATTTCTTCTGCCGTCCCATATATATAATTTAGCGACTAGTATCAAATAGTTCAGTAAAGGGTAATTTGCGTAAATAATGCCAATCATGACATCTTGCAAAGTCTCTGTTCAGTAGGTAGAAGAAGTACTCGAAATCCTTCCAAAAGGGTTGCACAAGCGGGCTACAATGAAAAAGGAGATGGTTAGGGGTTTCTGGTTCTGATTTACAGAACGAACATTTATCCTCTGAGATGTAACCTATCTTAAAGAACTTTGTGTCAGTAAATAGTATTGAGTTAAGGACTTTGTATTGAAATGCTTTTATGTATATGGTTCAAAGGACACCTTATGCGGTAGCCAGAAAACCTTTTTCAAGTGATCCTCTCACAAATTAAAAGTTTGTCGCAGATATCGAGAATTGTTTGGAAGCTTAGCTTTTGAGCTTTTTATTAATGTGTAGTAGTCCTTAGATTTCTTTTGTAACTCATCAAAGTCTTTGTTATCTATCGTTACCAATAAGGACATTTCGGAGGGGGCGCTTCCCTTGGTTTTTAGGTGTAATGGTGCGGAGTGACGAAGTCCTGCCCAAGTTAAAAGTTAGTTTGTCTATTTTGCTTGAAATAATCTTAAATGAATCTGCGGTATCTGTGTCAAATAAAAGATCGTTTACATACATTATGCCATTCTCAAAAAGAGTTCCATAGAATATGGGTTTTTTGTTTATTCGTATCTCTTTGTTGTTCCACACTATATATCGCCATTCTTTTTTAGTATCATAACCGTCTCGGAATTCTGACCACCACTAAAGTAACTCAGAATAAAAAAGGGAAGGAACACGATGATCTTTAATATCGTAGTTGCAATAAAATAAAAGGAGACCTCCGTAACACTTCAGTGAAACTCGTAGGTAGCTTTTCCAAGCACGGTCATTCTCTCCAAAGATTCTTTTCAGCCAGGCTAGCCGTAATGATTTTACCATACTTTCAAGATCGATCATTTTTAGTCCGCCGTTTTCGTCGTTTTCGTATTCATTTGTCGTGGACAGTCGTTACTTTATCCGTTCCTTTCCATAAAAATTTAAATAATATTCGGTTCAACTCTTGGACGATTTCCTTTGGAGCAGGCAGAAGTGACAAAATATAAACAAATTTAGGAATAATTAAAGACTTTGTAACTATCACTTTCCCATAAACGGAAAGACCTCTTGAAGACCAGACATTACAAGTTTTTTGACGCTGTCCAACCTCTCGATAAAATTCTTCTTCGTGCAGTAATTTAGTATCATAGGAATAATAGACCCTAAGGGCTTTAATTGGTTCGCCGCTCCATTTAATACCAAAGGGTTTTGACTTTTTCTTAAGGAACCAACCCACATTCCTTCAGTTTTAGATGTATTTATCTTAAGACCTGACAGTTTCCTGAAAAAACATCTAGGAAGTTGAAAAGGGCATGCACAGAATCTCTGTCTGATAGAACTGCTGTCGTATCCTGATCAGCGTATTGGAGAAGCTTTGTTTCCTCTTTACCAATCGAGATACCTTTCATCGCTGTATTTTGTCCAATTGCTATAGCAAGAGTCTCAACTACAACCACGAATAAATAAGGAGACAAGGGATCACCCTGTCTCACTCCTCGTTCCAAAGCAAAATAGTCTGTTGTAAGACCATTATTGACAACACAGCTTTGTATAGTCTTGTACAGTGTCTCAACCCATCTGATAAAGTTGAGACTAAAACAAAATGCCTCCGGGCAGGTAACAAGATAATTCCACTCTACACTGTCCAATGCTTTACGAAAGTCTATAAAAGTCATTAGACCTGGGATGTTTTCTTTAAGAGTAAAATCCATTAAATCAAAGATCGATCGTACAGTTTCTCCTATATAGCGATCCTTAACAAAGCCACTTTGGTTATGATGGATAATATCTGGTAGAACATTTTTTATTCTAGTCGCTAGAACCTTAGACAAAATTTTCGCGTCGACATTAACAAGAGAGATTGGCCTTCAATTTTCCAAAAAGTAGCGAAATCTTTTCCTTTCTTTTCATTAAGAGTAATTACTGCCTGTTTCCGTGGGAGCTTGACATTTCACCTTTTTCAAAACACTCATTCGCACACCTAATGAAAGGCTCGCTAATGAGCGACCAAAATGTTTTGTAAAATTCAATTGGAATTCCGTCATTTCCTGGGGCTTTGTTAAGCTTGTTTGAAGTTATTTTGCCCTCGCACGATAGCCTTTGTTGTTCTGTAAGGCTAGGGATATTTAAATTATTCAAGAAAAATTCCGTCGCTCGCGTGTTGTCTGCTTTCTTAATCTGGCTTGTATATAATTCTTGATAAAAACGTTTTTGTTCGGAAAGAATATTAAAGGGATCCGTGATAATCGAGCCACTAGTTTTCAGTTTTCGCACATGTTTTTTAACATGGTTTCTTTTCTCTAAATTAAGAAAATATTTTGTACTCTTCTCGCCATGTTCCCACCATCGCGCTCGCGCACGAATAATGATACCTTGAAATAAATGTTTTTCTTCATAAAGAAGTTCTATTTTTCTTTCGCCGAATTAAGAGCGTTGGTATTGTTGGTATTAGGGTCGGAATCAAATAATTGCTTAGCTTTAGCAAATTCCTTTTGAAGATTCATTTCATTTTCTTTTCTTCCCATTGTTTTTCGTTTCGAATGCTGGATTGCATGAGCTCTGATTTTATACTTAGACCAATCCCAGATGCTTCTGTTGTCTGTCAATTCATTTTGACCTTCTATCAGCCAAATAGGTATTTTAGCTGTTACCTCTCTAACAGTCTTCATCATCCAAAAGCGAAGAATTCATTTTCCAGTGGCCAGGACCTTTGATATGTTTTTCACTAATACTGAATTCTATAGAAATGGCCGCATGATCAGTTTTAATGGCTGGAATGATATCTATTGTTGTAACCAAATCCTGTAAATTATTCAAAATAAGCCAGTAGTCTAGGCGGCAAAGAATCATCGGCGAGTTTTGGCTCCAAGTATAGCTCTCCAAATATCAACAAGGTCGAGGTCAGCACATAAACCATCGATGGTTGCTACGACAGATTTTCTCGGTAAAAGTATACCTCCTTTCTTATCAAGCACCGGATTAAGAGGACAATTAAAATCTCCTCCAAGAATATTTTCTTCTTCATCCAAATTTTCTTTTTGATGCAGGGTAGTTCCTAAATCTTTTAAAAACTCGACAATATTGGTATCCTTATTTGGTGCATAAATATTAATCAGTAAATATATTTTATCTTTTATCTCCGCCGTCAGGATCACATAACGTCCTACTGGGTCTTAAATTTTTGAATGAATAATGCAATCAACTCCTTTCTTAAAAAGAATGGCAACACCGCGTGAATTGGGGCTTCCATGCGACATTATAATCTCACCTCCGCCAATAGAAAGGGGAACACTGCGTTAACTCGAAGGTTTAATGAACGACAATATGAAGCAATGGCGAGCACACAATCTCGTACCCAGAGTCCTCGGGCTCTTTGGTCAGCGGGTGGGTGCCCGGTGAGACTAGGACGCCATTTTTCCCACAAAATCTGGGACGGTTTCTTTAGAAGTTGTTAAATAACAGCCAATCAAAAAATTCGAATTTTTTTCATTATCCCAGAGTCTCTCCTGGCGACAACCCGCTGACCAACGAGATTGGCGAGCACATGGAACAGACTTCCAGACGAGCCTGCGCAGCACTAACAACCGCTGAGTACAATGTAAATAACATAGTGGCGCTCCCCATTCATTTTTCCATTGTTTTTCAGTCTCAGGTTTTGAATGCGTTTCCTGCAAAAATATGACATCTGCCTTTTGTTTTCTACACCAAGTATAGATTGTCCTCCTTTTTCGAAAGTTATTTATGCCCCTCACATTCAGAGAGACCAATTTACATTTATCCAAAATCATTTCAATCCATTGAACCTCCAATAGATGGGATTGCAGAAGTTTATCAGAGAGGCAAACAAAACATAAACAATTGTCCTCCTTTTAACATAAACATAACCAATGCATCATTAAAATTATGCACGTTATGCATGGATAAAAATATATATTTGCTCTAAAAAGTGAGATTCTTTGGGCTGTGCGCCTTTGATCGAACCCAAGGGATATGTAAACAACACTGTACATACTACTTTGAAAATATAACATGAGAAAGTTAACAAGTAATGGCATAATAGACAATAAAGAGCCAGAAAATCCTTAAACACCTTAAAGAGAGAGAAACATATTTTAAAGCACAATAAAAACACTGCACAAATAAATAATTCGCTCAAATACCATGGAGTTATTACAGCCGTCAAACAACTCCGGAAATCGTCAAGCTTTACCAACAATAAAACTATCAACCCTTCTTAACGCAATTTGTTAAATGTAAAAGGGCAGGTAGACTTGAATACAAAACTCTTATAGAAAGGAAAGGTCAAATCCCGCAAAACTCTCAAGAAAAATGGCTCCTTGATTTTAACTACGATGAAATAAGTTAGAAATCCGCATACACCTTACCTTTTCGATGTACAAATAGCAGAAAACTATTAGAATTTCAATTCAAACTCCTACATAGACAACTTCCAACAAACAATTTTTTAAATGAAAGTAGGACTCAAAGACAATGAAAAATGTTCTTTCTACCACAAGGCACCTCAAATAGTGAAAATATTTTCTGGTCTTGTGACTTAACAACAACTTTTTTGAAGACCGTTACCAGGTGGTAAGCATAAACCCAATACAGTGTACCACCAAATGATAATATTGAGGGGGTTACTGCTTTGGGTCTCAAGTCAGGCAAATCAAAATTTTTCCCCACCCTGAATCTATGTTTATTTTTGGCTCGCTACTACATTTGGATATGTAAATTAAAGGAATTTCTACCAAATATTAGCAATTTTTTTTGTTTTTGTACTGGACGCAAAAGGTAAGTGGGAGCCTCTTACAGTCTATATACAGGGTATAAATTATTCCGTATAGGCGTTAGATAATTCTTAGCTTTTCCCCCTCTACGTATTGATTGTTTTCGTCACGAAGTGTACTTGCAATTATAAATTTTCCCACTTTTAAACTGTAATGTTGGCTGTACAAACTTTAGTTCCTGTCCATTTTCTTTTTTTTTTTTTTTCCAGTTTATTGCGTGTAGGTATGTTTTAAAGTTTATTTTGAAAAAAAAAATACGCCCATGATAAATGAACGCTTCTCCTATAATCGTTCAGTGTGAAGCAGGTGTTTCTATACCGTGGCAGCTCGTCTTTTGAAGAAGAATGTTTAAATTGGTCTTGAACATAAATGTTTTTTGACATATAGCAAGATTTTAAACTGTACCGTAACTAAAACTACTAGCTTTACAGTTTCCTTAAGTTGAGCCGTACCGTGCTACCTTAAAGATAATTTTATGGAAACCACTTTCTAATATCTTTTTTTTTTTTTGGTCCGTTTCCACCTGTTTCAGACGGGACTCATGAGAATCCAAAGACTCTTATGTGTGCCGACAAAGCCTGCGTTTTGATTATAGGTTTCAATTAAGGTTCTAAAGCCAGCGACACACTTGGCGATTTTTGTTCGCCCATCTCAGCAATTTTGATCACCAGCGAAAATCGCCAGCGAATTTCGTCGCTCCGTGGTAGGGGCACACCTGGCGATTTTATACGCCGATCGCAGCGAATTTCCACTCTACTTTTTGTGCCTAAACGTCCCTCAAAATAAAAATGAGTTCTGCCCGCCATTTTTAGTCAGTCAGGTGATAAAATCCTAATTGTTTGAATCGTTCAGCAATTCGCTGCAACGGGCGTAAAAAATCGCAGGAGTGGGCACAGGAGCGGGTGAATTGCAGCGAATTTAATCGCTGATATCTATCGCCAATCTCCATATTACCTGCAGTCTGCAAAGTGTTTGAAAAAGAGGTTTTCCGTCAGACTTACAAGCACCTGATTGAAAATTGTATGCTGTCAAAATTCCACTCTGGATTCCGTCCAGGACACTCCACATTAATGGCGCTTATCCAAATGTGTGATGGGTGGCTTGAAAATTGGACAATGGAAAACTGAATGGTGTAATCTTTTTAGATATTAAAAGGGCATTCGATTCAATAAATCATAATATTCTGCTAAATAAAATGATGAAGCAATTTAATACAATGGGAACTGAGTTGGAGTGGTTCGAGTTGTACCTGACAAACAGAGAACAGTTGTGTATTATCAAGGGACAGCAGTCATCGAAGAAAACTATTACCCGTGGAGTGCCCCAGGGCTCAATCCTCGGCCCCCTGTTGTTCCTGTTATATGTTAATGATTTACCAGACTGCCTGAAATCAACAACTCCTTTCATGTACAGTGGTGTATGCAGATGACGCTCAAATTTTTGCATCCTCCTAACGATGCCAACGAACTTATCTTAAGAGAGGGTCCATCTGAAATCCATCCAGTACAAAAATATTGGTCCACATCACACACCACCGATCAGTTTGTTCATATTTTACATGGTGCTATATACTGAGATGGTAAAGTGCTGGGTTAAATATTTTCTTCCAATTCCTCAATGAGTAGAAGATACTGAGTTCAATGTAATCATGACCCTTCAGGCTGGTCGAAAACTACTCAAACTTGGACCCACATGGTCACACAGTTTTTCGTAAACCAAAGATTTCTGAGAACTTAAAAAAGGTATGTGAGTAATATGAGGGAATGTTATTTAAATGATAGTGTCAAAACCCTGAGTGATCCTCTCTCTTGGTAGTAAAAGTATTTTAAAAATGAGCCTTGCCGACCAAATTGCAAAAGTTAAAATTTAGGGTAAAAAGTACCTATGAATTTCAAGGATTCGGCGCTGTTGTAAATGTTGAAACTGCCACAGTTGTGTGAAAATGTCACTCAGAGATAACTACATGCCCAAAAAGGTTTGTAAAGTTTAAACAACACATACGGCGAATTACTAGAGAGACAAGGGCAGAAAGCAAAGATTGAGAACGAGTTTCTCGGCCTAATTGGAGAGGTCGGCTTTCTAAAATAAAACTAAGGCTATTGGAAGAACACCAACGCAATTTTTGATGCCTGAAATAGCTCCACATGTTAATAATTCTTCTATGGACGGCCTGTAATGACAGACTCACAACGTGGAGAGCACTTCATGTCACTTGTCTTGTTGATCGTCGGATGGGCTCCAAACAAAATTCAGCTTATATGCCCGAACACATATGCCCGAAAGGGGATGAAATGGTCGAAAATTTCTTCAAGAATCCTTCCAAATCGAAAATACGTATAAACAAGTCCTCAAGACTGAAAGAACGAGGCTGTTTTAGGGAAAAAAACTGGGGTGCACTTCTTTACGAACTGCTTTGCACCTGCCGCCATTTTGATACTAGTAACCAGTCTTTCAAGATACGCGGCCAGGTACTCCTTATGAAAGCAGCACAATCGACAAAGAATGGACATGGTAGAATTTCACACTAGAGAAAAAGTAAAAAAGTGTTTCTGACTTACGGCTTCATACACAAGTGATGTTTTTTTTTGTGTGTGATTTCAAGATAACTTGAAACTTGTAACTTCCCCACGCAGTTGATTAAGATTGACCGACATGCTTCGCCCACTTCAACGCAAGGAACCGCAAGTTCGCTAAGTCGGCTGTAAAGGATGGTTTTTAAGTCACTTGAAACATTCTTGCATCGTTTAACTTTTCAAGTTTAATGAGATGCAAAAGTAAAGGGACTTGGTGGTGTTGATTTACATTCACTTTTCTTTCTTTTGTTTAATGCATCTTAATTATATATGAATATACGATGAAAAAGAACTAAAGCAAAGAAAGCCGTACACCTGTACACACCATAGATCGTATCTCTCTGCGCGTTCCACTACTGCTTCGACATTATCTTCTTCGAGATTGGCCATGGCTCCTGGCAACTGGCCAATTTTTTTCATCGCAGCCAATCTCGAAAAGTAGCTGGAAACCTGTTGAGCAGTGAGCCATTCCCCTTTATCAAAAACCCGATCGCCATCTTCGTTCCGTAGTGAACGCATCCGTGTTGAAGCTTCGGACGGAGTTACCTTTCGGGCGGTTTCGTCACCAATCCTGAATTGTTCCAAAAGGTAGCTCTTCACTTGTGCAGAGAACCTTTTACTTCGTTTTGATCTTTTTTCTGCCCACCCGAGGCCCAATTCGCTTTCCATGACTTCAGAGCAAGATCTCGCCCTCAAAGATATACAATTTTGCGCCCACTGGCGTCTGATGCAGTCTTATTGTGACTCTTCATGAAGTCGAAATTCATGGCATCCAAAGTCAAGGTGCCGCTGAATGTTTCGGTTGGAACTAAAATATTTGACACATCCCTCTTCAGGGCAGCGGAAGAGATCTCAATCCTCAACTTGTGTTGGCGGAGTGACGAGGTCAGCTACTGGAGATGGAACGGCAGACGGCTGCTTGACATCTTCTTTGAACATCCCAACGGCCTCACTCGGTTCACAAAACGGAAGCACGACTTTAACCCCGGTCTCGCCCCATGGCCTACCCATTTTTTTTCAACTCTTGACTGGTATTTTTTCTACCCTCTCCAATCTGGAATGCCTTCCACACAACCCTGCCACCGTCTTCAGCATATTGAAAATTATTTAGTTGTCTTATGCCATTGAACTTGTATGTTGTTGTTGTTTGTTTCTTGGTTTCTAGTGTAATAACAGCTGCCCGGCAACCTTTAACTCCTCTGTAGGAGTCAATGGCATTCTTCAATTGCTGCGCTGTTGTGACATCATGATCTATGAGAAGGAATCAGTAGAGTGCTAAATACCACGTAAAACTCGAGCAATATTTTTTAAAACTTGGCAAAATAGACAGGTCTATCGTTTTGCTCTTGGGCTGCAGGAAAACTCTAACCTGGAGGGTTCTTTAAAAAAATTGCATCCGTCTGGTGATGTTCCGAGTGCTATATATATCCATTACTTCATACAGAATGGTCTTCAGAAGAAATCGCGCAAAAATATGACTTTGTTTGGTCCATGCAAAGACCATGCAGGCCCGTTGTTCAAAAGCTGCTTTGAACTAGCTAAACCCTGGTTAACCCTTATCGAACTGTTACTAGCTAACCCCGAGTTAGTGCTAACCCACTTTCGAACAACTGGGCCAAGGAGTTAATCTCCAACTACCTTCGTTGAGGAATTTTGTAATATGTGCTTTAAGGGGTGCAATTTTCCTGTCACAGACGTCTTTCTTTACCACTTTGAGCTTCACTGAAGCTGTAGTTCCTGAGAACCAATCCTCCCCTTCCAGTAATTGTTGGAGCACTAATCAACAAAGCCGCATCTCTTTGAGGTCTGGGGAAAATAGAACAAGCTGCTGAACAAGGTTCTCTAATACCGACGACACTCAGTGCGAACCAGTCTTGGTTGCACTTTTGGAAAATGTGAACAAAGGTTCGCACCTGAGGAAAACAAGACCAGCGTCAACTTTCTAGCACACCATTTATTTTCTCTCATGCGCCACTGGGCAATGTCCTCCACAAAAATGCCGTTGTACTGTCATAAAATTCTTCGCTTCTGTTGTCCCTTGTTTTCCGGTTGTATTGTTTGTTTGTTGGTGTTGATTGTTTGGTGTCAATCCTAGTAGTAAAACCGTAATTAGTACGTAAGGAATAGTTTGTAAGTTTATTTGTTCGTAAAATAATTATCTTGTATAATGATTGTAAATGTAGGACTGTTTAAACAATAAGTACGTACGTTAAGTGTTAATTGTGGAATTATTATTCGGTATATAAGTGTAAGAAAGGAGTGGTAAACGTTTTTGATAGAAAACAGTTGAGGGAAGCTGAATGAAGAAGACAGTTGAGAAGAGAGTCGCAGAGAGATTTACTGCTAAAGAATCGTTAGCAGGAACCGACCGAAATCAAAGACAAAATCCTTTTGTCAGCGGCGGTAACAAAGTTTGAACTGTGACACTGAACTGTGAACTGTGCTGAACTGAGAAGGAAAACTGATAAGGTTATAAAGTTGAAGACCAAAGTGAAGGACGAAAAGCTAAAGAGTTGACGGTGGCATTATAAGACAGGAAAGAGAAATTGCAGTATCTGACTGAGGACGGCAACGCGTACAGGACAGGTTTGCCGTGGAGTTTGTATTGTTGGCTGAAGTTTGCTGTTTAGTTGTTGAGTTGGAGTACGAAACAAGGAGGAACTGAACTGTATATAATTGTAAATACTTGTAAATAGCATTAAGTTAGTTTAAGTAAGCTTAGTTGTATTAGTATTTGTGTATTTGCGTGTCAATATCTTAATTAAAATCATCGGTTGTGGTAGCTAATTGTCTTAGGGTGCGTATGTTCGTTCTATTTAATTTTGTTGTATTTTGTTTCTTTCCTCTCGGGCCACCGGGACCCACGTCACATGTACCCGCCATGATATCCACCAGTCTTCACTGGGGCTTTCCTTCGTAAATCTTTGTGAACAATCAAATTGGTTCTTGCGCACATATAAAAATATGTTTTAAAGGCTAACAATTTCATTTTGAATGACGTTTGACAGCCCTATATGTTCCAAAAGTGCGCCAGAGTTTTTTCGAAAACAATACACGTAATTTACGGATAATAAATGCAGTATCGGCCTTCCTCTGGTGTCAAAAGTATATGTACAGTTGACTATTTGTCACATTCCACAAAATTTAAAAGATCAGGAAAAAAATAAAGCACTTTTGCACATTACCTCGAACTCAGTGTCCTCATTTCCTGATCTTGTAACACAGGCGGATACGTGCCAGCTGATACCCTTTTTGCCAAACCATTCGGCCTGGGTTTCACGATAACGCCTTGGGAGCCATTTCATCGCCCAATCCATGATGACCAACACCTGCTCTGTAGTAAGATTATCAAGAATGTTGATTTTAGCCTTTTCCTGGTTGATAGCTCTTACAACATGCGATTTCCATTCCAAGATTTTCTCTGTGGCTTTCTCGACATCATATTTGAGCTCTTCCTTCTGTTCCTGGTAACTAAGAACACACCGGTACTATTTTGATTTCATGGAGACATTTTGAAATAGACCGCGTAGCGGTTAAGTTTTAAAAATTGAGGATAAATATGCAATAAATTTAAGGATAACCTACGTATGGGGTCACTTAGCCAGTCTAGCATCTCACCTGATCTGCGCCGAACAAATTAGACACCCTGCGCACTCAAAGTCTATACTGGACAACGGCGTGTTTACTCAGTGTCTTTGAAAGTGAAAGATCTAAGCATCTTATTTAGACTCTAGCTGATCATTGATGTCATCAGCAACTTTCTTACAATCGATGCAGCAATCACACTGCATAGTGTGGTCATGGTCACAGGCTGACTTGAAGACTTGAACTGTGCATCATCAGACGATAAAGCGAAGCGGGTACAGTGATCACCACAGGGACTTTCCTCTAGCACATGAAGCTTGTAATAAGCTTTTAGATAGCGCCTGGCTGCTCGAATCGTTTCAAGTTTTAACGATGTCAGTCCACTGAAGGGATGAACCTTCATAAAGAAACGGAACACATTACACAATGAGCACATGAAAGAAATAATATGTAAAATGCGGAAAATGAATCAAGAGAAGAAGTCATCGTGCCAACTACCTAACTGCCTCAAAGTCTCGCTAACAGTAAAAATTTATATAACAAGCTGCATTATGAATGTATTTCGATTGGTTCTTACTTATGATATATTAGAGGAAACACGCACAGTTGACGTCACCATTAGAAAACATTTTCCTTCTGTTTTTTTTTTGTTTTTTTTGTTTTTTTAATGGCGGAAAAGTTTCGAAAATTTAGAGGACATTTTACCAGACTGGGCGAATGAAGTCTTGCAGAGGCTGCGGACAAATTTCAAAAGCAAGAAGAAGACGAAAAATCTTTCATTGTAGAAAGTAACTTAGACAATGACATAACAGTGACACACTCGGCTAACGCCTCGTGTGCCACTTTTTTGTTCTTTCCACATTTTGACGTCATCTGTGATCTATTACTGAACAGACTCACTGCAACTTGGAATCTATTTGTTAAATAGACACTGTATCTTGCTTGTCTGTAGTATACGTTTAAATCTAATACAAAGGTCGTTATTTCCTGTCCCCGAGCTCTAATCCCATACCTAACCAACATTTAAGTTTGCCTTAGTATGTCTTTTCATGCGGACGACGAGACCTCGCCGTCTTCGATTTTACTTACCAAGGGAGGCCAATGTTTGCACAACTTCTTGCATGGTATCGAAAGCTGCTGCTCCTTCGCTTGTGACATTGTCGAGGCCTGCAAGGCTCTTTTTCAGGGAAGCTGCACATATCTATTACATAAAGGAGCAAATATGATCTTTGCTATCATAATGTGTCACATTACACATTACACATTACACTCAACACATTGTAACACTCAATATTCCTCATGCGTTGCCCGACCGCAATCCTGTGGCTATGCGAAATTTTGGAAGTCGGACAAAACAGTGACACAAATGAACACTGTCCTTGACTTTCTGCAAAAACTGTATTGTTTTCATTGGTTAAAGGGTAATACAATTATCCTGTTCAATCTCGTGGAATATCGCCCAATTTTAACCAACTGACAGAGGATAAGTATCAGGTGTTATTTTTGAACACCTTACAACACGTGCAAACATGGTCATGCTGGAAACAATAGCCCATGGTTATGCAACAGATATCCTGTGATATTTGTAATTTTTAACGTCGGATACAAAAAGTGACATGATGACGGTGGGGAAACCCTCCTTTACCGTGGTGCTCATTTGTCGTTGCAGCAGATTCTATGTGATGCATATCTTTTCAACTATTTAGAAACTTAACATAGGAAGAGTGTTATTACCATTTACCTTTAGGATGGAAAAAAGTGTTGATCTTTCAAGAGGCTGAACGTCGACTTCACGGCAGTACGGTATGATTGATACAGCTTGATCAGTCTGGAACTTATCACAGTCCGCACGAGGTCTGGTATCTCAATAGACTCACCGGTTGACATCTTTAACTTCCTAGTGCCATATGCTACGTCTTGAAGGTAATGCGGGCTACTGATAAACTCCAAGAAATGATCACCTTTCTCACTATCTAATCGATAACGTATTATTAGCTCCCTCTCTTCAGAGATTCCTGCACCCACTACCATGGCATGCTTTCGTGCCTGATCAATCCACCAAGTTGTGAGCCCAACGCTTTTAGCTGGCTTCTACTGTAATGCCGCACGAAAATTAACAACACTGTCATTATGCTGTACCACGACGTTGCTCCTTCATAGAATGAAACCAGAGTAGCCGTAACCTTGCTTTCAGGATCTGCAGATTCATTCGCTGTAGGTGTTGACGCGATTAGAGAAAAGAAGCTGAGCAGATTGTCCCAGCCCAATGCACTCGAGAGTTGATTCCACTATTTCCTTCGACTTGCGTTTAATGTAAGAACGTGTGCTCTTTGCGACATTTGATATTGGCTGGTTTAATTGAAAGCGCACGGGACTGATTCTACCGTCACTCAAAATAACCATCTGTCTATTTAGAATTTGAAGTCCGCTGTTAGGTTGGGGCGTTGGAAAGTATTCTTCGTCATCCAGAAATAGCGACTGTAGTAAGGCAGACATTGGAGTCGACACTTCGTCATACTGACTTTCGAGCTCAGAATCTTCCCCTTCCTGAACCTTTTTACCAAGAAAGTATAGAAATGTTAGTATTTGCGTCCAGGTAGAATGGCTAATGTAGCTGTCGCGATGTGATTCATGTTCATTTTGCGTTTGAGAAACCAAAAATAAACAAAGGGCCAGGACCCAAGGTCTAACAGGCTAGGTCAACATTGCGCGTTACAATTCTGAATTAGAACGAATGACAAGTTCTGACATGGCGGTGTATAAATACTCTGAAAACATACGGAAGACTGACTTCGACACGTGAAAAGAACATTAGTCACACTGCTCGCCTCCGGCTGGTTGCGTTCCTCTGGATTTTTACCAGGTTTTGACTTCATCCGTGCGTTCTCAAAGTACTCATCACAGTGTCATATGGAATCCACTTGTTAAATTTTTGTTGCGCAATGTTACGTCGTTGGATCGTCGATTTCGGCCTCACTTGGGAATCTTTTTCTTTTCAGTATACAGTAATTTTATGCGAGCATGTATGTGACTGCGACCGTTGTGATTACTTAAACTGGAATACATGTTGTGAGTAAACTATATTAACACACCAGCATGGGTTTTTGCCTTGTCCAAGTTGTTGGAAGTTCCTCTTCCCTGCTGCTTTCTTGATTTGCTTTGACTCCTGCTTTATCTGGATCCTTAAGGGTGATATAAATGGGACAAACATGGTTAACCTTTTCGCCTCACAAAGCAAAAGGTCAGGGAAATGCAAATTGTAATCTGAAAAAGACAAAACCTCGTTCCTTCAAATAAATTTACAATAGTTAACCCAACAAACGTCTTAGGAAGTGCGATTTGACTAACATCAGGAATTTGAGGTCTTTCTCAAACGTTTTTTGGGGTTTGGTCTGAAACAGACATCAAGTTTTGGGTCAGGTCAGAAGTAGGGTAGGAAAAATCGACATATTTTGGCATGTTGCCCAGTTAGTTCGATTTACTCCACATGCCGAACTAACGCAAGGCAACCAAACTTTTTATTTTTCCATTCATATTCAACGTTGCCCATCAAATTTCTGTTGTGAATTTCTTCATACCCCTGACCCCCACAGAAACACTGTGAATTCTGAGGGATTTTGTCTGCTCGTCAGCTGGCAGCGAAAAGGGATCTCTATTCGGTCGTTTACTTAAACAGATCAAGAAATTCCCCCCTTGTTCCTCATAAGGAATGTTAAATGTCTGATGTTTTGATGTGCCTGCATGATTGAGTCCGTAAAACTCGCTGCATAAATTCCAACGCATTTCAAAGAGATACCTAAGAAATAAATAATTGTTTAGCAGGTGAATCTTGAAAACTGAACTTCAAAATAAACAACAGTTACAGGTAGCGTTTACTTTGGTCCATTTCCGGTTCATTACCTCATCGGGGTTATGAAAATAAAGTCGCTATGTTCTTCGAGCTGTCTTGGTTCAAAATGCTGAGCTTTTACAGGTTAATACAGGTTATACAGGTTAAGTTTACGTTGATTAGCAGTGCTAACGGCTTAATTATTGACAATGCTAATGGGGTTTTGTCACAAAATGTTTTTTTATTATGCTCTGTGATTGCTTTTCGTAAAACGACAATCTATTTAGTTGAAAAATTGATGATTTGCCCGTTGACCTAATTTGCATAATTTATGGCCAACTGGGACATTTTCATGAACGCAATGCGGTTATCCAACTTCACCTTTACAGACATCTTATTTGTGAACTAGGAAGAACAACTGTTTGGCATTCTATAGATAGTTTTAAACTCGACTGAAAAAAAGCCGCATCTCAGCGAGCAGTGATTATAAAAGCGTAGCTTTTGTTACCTGTCAAAACAGGGTGAATGCAAGTTTAGCCTCAGGCCAAAC
Source organism: Astreopora myriophthalma (assembly GCA_014634185.1). Classification (NCBI taxonomy): domain Eukaryota; kingdom Metazoa; phylum Cnidaria; class Anthozoa; order Scleractinia; family Acroporidae; genus Astreopora; species Astreopora myriophthalma. Next base: position 2,131,850 of record BLFK01000397.1, on the reverse strand, counting down.
GATGCAAATGTCAATAGTTTTTGTGCACGTTTTCTTTTATTAAGGTAGGTAGTCTTTGTAGAAGAAATGTCATTCCATTTAGTGCCCTATGACACGTTTCACGAGGCAATCAAGCCAAGGGTGTGTTTATTTGAAATTTGAGCTCTTTTCACCGCCTGACGGTTTCATTGACATTTCTCCAAAAGAATAGACTTGTTGACTAAACTGGGGCACATGGTGTATGTCCCTTTGAAGGAGCACATGTGTGCCAACTTTGAGGGAAATCGGAGGGGTTCACTGTAGATTGTTTGCCTGGTCTTCCCGTGGATGCTCTCTTAAAATTGAATACTGACCTCGAACATGTCAGAAATTGGCTTATAGAATGCACCCAGTTAAGTATAAATTCACGCTTATTGGGTCTTCTTATAATCTGAGTAATAAGAGTTCCGAACATCCTGTTGTGGTAAACAACAAACCCTTTTTTCAAACTGAGACACATAAATGTCTAGGGGTTCAGATTGATGAGAAGCTTACTTGGAACAGCCGTATTGACATGATCTGTAAGAAGGCTAGTGCGGGCATTGGAGCGATGAGGCGTATTAGGCCATTTGTCCCTTCGAATTCAATTGAGAAGGTATATAAGAGCCTAGTACAACCGTATTTTGATTATTGTTCCCCTTTGTGGGACAACTGTGGAAAGTTATTAAAGAATAATCGTCAGAGATTCCAATCTCGTGCCGCTAGAGTTATTACTAGTGCCAGTTATGATATTCGTTCTGCCGACTTGATTGAGGCCCTATCCTGGGATACCCTGGATAAGAGACGGCTCCGTGCAAAATCAACTTTGATGTACAAAACATTGAATGATGATCCCGCACCCAACCTAAGGAAGTCTTTCGTCAGAAGGAATACTAGTCAGACGAACTACCACCTGCGAAATAGTGCAACTGATCTGACACTTCCCAAACCGAAGAGGGAGTTTCTAAAAAAAAGTTTTAAATACAGTGGTGTTATGATTTGGAACCAACTTCCAGATGAAGCTAAATTGTCGGATTCACTAAATTCATTTAAAAATGACCTCAAAACGAGTTTGGGTCATGCCATGCGACATTCATTTAGTCTTGTGCCTCAATATCGAATGGCTTCCATTTTTAGGTAGTATAGTATAGCTCCCGGGGTTTTGAAGGGTTCTAATTATAAATTAAATTCCGTTCTATTAGCTTCACTCTTGTTTGTAAATGTAAGTGATATTGTTAGTCTTAGCTTCTTTGTAGATTCTAGTGGTCTTATCCATATGTTATCTTCTAGTCACTTTTTAATATACACTTATTTACATGTATACACTCACATTTTTATGTAATACATTTGTAAAGACACACCCGCCATGGAAACCAGCTTAATGTTGTTAGGGCTAGTGTGTTCTCTGGATTTAAATAAATTATACCATACCATACCATCTGACATGCTAGGTATACACCGATCGCAGCGATCGGCGAAAATTGCAATCGCAGCAGCGGGCACACTAGGCGATTTTCGCCGATCGCAGCGATCGCAGCGATCGTCGTATAAAATCGCCTAGTGTCGGGGGCTTAACAACCGGCAATCTGGTACTGAGTTATAGTTAGGACTTTCGTTCCTGGAACACGTACACGAGATAATTTAAGGAGAAGGCGGTACCTTAAGTCTGTCCCTTCCTTCTCGTGGCCCATATTGTTCGTCTTTTGTTACATGACAGTCTTGAATCATTTCTCTCTTTCTCGAAAGTCTTGTCATAGGATGCACTTTAAACTCTAGTAGCGTGTGCCTTACAGTTTTTACATTTCTGATTCTGTGTTGCTTTGAACGGGCGCGGGCCTCGAGGGAAAATATGCTAAAGTGGTACTGGGCAAGCGTATCCCGCTTGTCAGCTGTTACTTGATGTATGATTGGCACAGCCTTGACAGCTCCGTTGTTGCCGGCATACGTAGGGCAACTCTCCTTGACCAGATAAAACCTTCGAAACAATGGAAAACCAAATGCCTATATGTTCTATATCTGTGAGAGAGTAAGCCATGAGAATTGTGCAACTAATCCTTCAGAGAAAAGGTTAATTATTTTATCCCTATGCGCTATTCAAGACCTTTAGGCGGCTTTTTCTTTTAATTTCCGGCGACTTTACAATGTTAATAATACAAGCGGAGTTAATAACTTCCCATTTATCACAATATCGACAAAGCAGGGAATGTACTGTCTTATTTCAGGTTCAGAGACAAACTCAGTGATCCCTCTGAATTTAACAACTTCGCCGTTGAAATAGAAATTAAGTAAATCAGTTATTCAAATCTTGTCGAGGCTGTCTCAATAGGCAGCACACAACTTTGCGAGATCAGAGTTGGCAACCCCTAATATCATAATATCTTGTAAGAATTGGGGCAGCCCATTCTGAACCTCAGTAAGCAATCTTCTGATAAGGGTGTCTTGAAATATAATCCAACGCTTAATTACCAAAGATCTATTTACTTTCACGTCAAGCAACAGGAGGCTCTTAGCGACGCAGCTGTCACGGACTACATAACAAAAGAACAAATAGATTCTAGCCTTCTCGATCGCTGAAAGTAATGATTGAAACAATTTCTGTATACAGTAAGGCCTCCTTCGCTTTTGCGGGGCTGACCATTTGAACTCTCTTTTATTTCGAACAGTATTTTTTTCACACGTTACTGATTATTTTTCGTCTGGCGTTTCCCTGATTCATCGAGGCCGCAGAAGTGTCAGCCATTGCTGTTCTCTCAGCATATATCAAACAGACGAGCGCCTGAGGTTCACGAGAAATAAAGCAAACAAGTTGAAGCCACCGCAATTCAAGTCAACGCCTTTCTGGGATGGTGTTCATAGCTCAGCCCAGAGTCCATCTTTGCTGAAAATAAATTGAAAAATTTCATGTCCAAGCAACGTCATGTCAAACAACACGACTTGCACTTATTTTCATAACTCTTCGTTTCCTTGTGGCTTGGAAGAAGTTGGCGGGAACCAAACCTTTTATATTTATTTAGGATTTCTTGGCGGCGCAATCATCATCGCAGTCTTATCACCGGTGGCGGTGTTGGGAAATGCTATAATCTTGGCGGTGATGTGGCGGAAAACTTTCCAGAGAACACCTTTCCACATCCTGCTAAGTGGATTAGCAGTAACTGACTTGTGCACAGGACTGATCGCCCAACCTACCAGTGTAGTCACCATTGTGCTGTACTCAACGAACTCGAGAGTACCTCTTAATAGGCCATTGTTATATGTAGCGTTTGAAACAGTGGCGGATGCAAGTGCTACGTTCTTCGTGGCCGTCACAATTATTATTCTAACGCTCATGTCCGTTGAACGATGGTTGCACATGTCTCAAAGATCTTTGGTGACATCGCGTCGGGCGGGATATTTTTACATTATCGTCTGTTTTGTCCTTCCAATTCCCGCGGTTGTCTTTCGGACCCTGGAAACCATAAGTCCACAGTTAACGGGGAATTTGTATAACACTGCCCTTATAACCATGCTGCTTTTCTGTTTCCTCACAATGTTTTTTGCTTATTTTAAAGTGATAAAAATCATTCGTTTACAGCAGCTCCGTGTGCGAGCATCTCAATCGTCTGGCCAATTTGGCCAACCCTCGATA
>BLFK01000397.1:2113228-2123228 GCA_014634185.1 Astreopora myriophthalma | reverse complement strand
TCTGCCTGGTTTTGGGTTGACACTATACACAAGCCCAATTTCCGAATATTAAAATTCACTCCTACCCAGAGTCATCGCCTCAAGCCTATGGGAAAAAATTCATGCAAATCCCTTTTTCATTCTCCAGAGCCTCGAAGTTATTTTACCTCTAGTTTGAAATTTAATATTTGAAATTGGTCTCCTTGCAAAAATCGATTTTTACCATTAAATTTGCACCTCAGAGCGAAGAGGCACTAAAATTGGGATTACAGTGATCAATTGTGAACATTCTTGCATTGTTGACATGTTTAGCACCCATCTCTTCCACCGCGCCTGCAGTGCTAGCATATGGCCAGCAGCGTCCATCATCTTTATCCTGACCGACTGCTATTTACACATCTGGAATCACCTGAAATTTGTACATATTTGTCAGAAAGAAGGGAATTTACAACTGCTGCAATGGAGAGGTTTCATCATTCATAGAACCCAAAGGAGTTAATTATTTTAGCCAATCACAGCACGTGCAGACAATCAAATAAGCCATTCAAACTTCATATCATACATACGGTTGGCATTAAGTGCATTTACATGCGGTTGGCATTAAGTGCTGGAAAACAAGTGCAAGCATGCTTGCTTCTGGTTTTGCTTATTATTAGTTACAAAATTAGAATGACTTTATTTAAGCCAATTAAGTCTTGTTCCAAGTAACTTCTCACTGTATTAAAATGTTTTATAATGCACTATCCTTGGCTGCTAGCACTGGAGCAATACTACAAAGACTGTGTGAAATAAAACAAAACCGTCTCACATGAACAAAAAAGATTAATGATTAATGAAACAATGGCTTGTACTTGACATCACGGACATCACAGCAGCCCTTCTAGTGTACTCATACAATAAAGTTAAAGTCTTTTGGGAATTCAATCCTATTTTTCACACAAAAATTTTGATCATTTCCCATTCTTTTGTAGATCAACATGATCCAAGTTTTCTGAGTGTGCCTGCATCACTACTGATAAATTCATCATTTTAAGGAAATGATATTCAAAGCCCCTTGCCTTCCCATACCATGGAAACAAACTACCCATAGATCTTACCAAGTAAAATAATTTTGCCTGTGAGTTCTCACCCAATAGGTTTTCTGGCTGCATGAAAAGCCTTGATGGTTTGTTCAACATCTTTGTTGACTGTGCAATTGGCACTCTCCACTGCAAATGAACTCCTGCATAACAATTCAAAACCACACCAGTTGTATTTAAGATGAGCAATGTAACTTTGCAAATCAGATAGAAACTTGCGTTTATTGAACCTTAAGTAGTGCTTTTTCCACTAACTGAGATCACAATATTCTGTTAACCCTTTAACTCCCAATAGTGTCACTTAATAGATTTTACTCTAACACCAGACAATTTTACTCGTCACTGGGGTCCCAAGGTTGCCGCCTAACGGTCGCCTGGGGCGCCTTATTTGCCAGCGCGGGCGACCAAATTTCTGAACGAGTAGCTCGAACGGGCGCCTAACGTATCACAAGATGATTCACATTCATCCTCACTTTCTTGTAAATTTGATCCCAGCTGGAGATTAAACGATGAACAAAGCGATATGGTTGGAGAGAACGGCAGCTAAGCAAATTTCACAAATAAACCACTCTTGTAAACGTGTTCAAAGGGCTTTCTTTGCGTTAGGTCCTGATGGCGCACAGAGACTGGGTCGCAATGTGACTCCCAAATATGGAAAACCGGCATGACGTATCGCTACGTCCATACGTTTCCTCTGTTTTTATTTTACGCACGTAAAGGCAGTTAAATTTGCGGCCGTTAACTGACGGAAAGTTACACGACAAAGGAAGCGTAGGACAACAACCAGTGTATTTCGATCAAGTATCAAGGTCTCAAAAAGTCTGAGAGTGTGAAGGACTTTGTCGAATCTGGTCACCTTACAGATGCAGTCATGCACTGACGGGAAATGGGTTTCAGAGTACGACGAGAAGACTGAGTTGAGAAACATCCTGAGGCTAAGTCGTATTGCTATTCACGCCAATTCCCCATCCACACCGTTCATTATTATCCATGCCAGTGCTTATTTTTTGATCGGGATCATTGGCGGTCCAATTTGGGGATCATTTGCGGAGCCTTACAGTAACTAAATCCCTACTAGGTTCTGCTTGAAAGAGAACAAACTGTACAAAAAATTATTGAAATCACCAAATTTAAACCGTGAGTTGCAGTATATTAAAGTTCTACAGAAACAAATGAAAAAACCCTCTTATCAGAACTGCCAAGCGTCATTATTATCACCAAAGATTAACATCAGCAAAAAAATTATTTAATGGAAACCCGGAAATTATCAATAAGCGCTATTTTAATGCAGCCTTAAGGCCGGCAAACGGGCTGAAGTGTTTAAATGGAACATTCCAGCCCGGTTTACCGGGATGAATTTTGTTTACTCGCTTATGACCGTCATAGTCACGCAAGGAATAACAAGTGTTTTTTTTGGTTTTCGATGAAAATGAAGGTTCATTTTAGCTCTAACAAGTACGGGATGGCATTTTAAAACAAAAGGTGCAATAATCCTGTGATCTGCGCTTTCGAGGCAACATGTGCGTCACGAATATTTTTCATCCCCGCCGGCAGGAAATCGGGCTGGACCGTTTATATGAGGATTTTTCAGCCCGGCTTGTCGAGATCTCGGCAGCTACAGGTGTCGGCAAGCGCGCAGCCTGCCTTCTCATATAAACGAACCGAGATTTTACCAAAGAAAATAGACATTAGCGGAGACCTCGGTAATTGAGGGTCTCCCAGGGGTTTGGGGGAACAAAGGAATATGCCCAATATGAACTGGAGAACAGGTGAACAAGGCATAAGGGAAAAAGGGAACATAAACCATTTTAGGGATTAAAAAGCTGGGAACAAGTTCGGAATTAATTTTGGGAACAAGGGAACACAAACAATTTTTTTAAATGGAACAAGGCCCCCCCCCCCCCTCCTCCTGGGAGGCCCTCGTGAGTGACTCTAACAACCTATCAAGTCAGCGACAAAACGTCACGGCCATGAGCTTTAGAACCTCGTTACTATTCTTAGAATACTAATGAGGCATAGCTTGTTTTTCTTGTATGCTAATATTTTCCTGATAGAATTTGAACTATTTTTCGGACTCCAGAGGGACACGCTCTTTGTTGCATGCTTGTGAAGCCGTTCAAAAGCACTTCTGCTCGTTTATTAAACTACACATATCCCCGAGGACACTAAAAATAACCGGCTTATTTTTCACGTGGGCGAGGTATCAACTGGGGCGTAAAACAGTGATAAACTTGTTTTCCTTCGCTGTTTTGACACGCATAGGCGTACACCCGAATTTGAATGAAATGTTTAAGAGGTTTCAAGAAGGGATAAGAGAAAGAAAATTAGTTTTGAAACACCAACAAACAGTTGAGCCCCACCCAAGAGAACCTAAGGTTGGTAGGGAACTGTTTGGGTGTGCATGTACTAATTTTAAACTTCAAATTCTAATTTTTAAACTACATTAAATCTTCACTATTTCCTATTTCTCAAAACTGTCCTTCTCTTTTAAGAAAAACTGACTCCTCCCAATTATACCCCCAAATCACCCAAAATTTTACAAAACACCGCATAACATGGATTCGTGTTTTGGGCTGGTCTTTCATATACCGTATCCGAAAAAATTAATGTCCAAAAAAAACAAAAGAACAAAGTGGACACAACAATACCTAATTAGCAAGGCCTAATTGGAATTGCAATGATCCTTTTTTAGTCCGGTATATGAAAGTCTACCCGTGTTTTGAGCATATGGTTTTCGCATTGCTTGAAACGCGAACGAGACATTTGCACTAAACCCATTTTAAACGACGGAAAAACGGCTTTCAGGTTTACACCCGCCTTGACGATACGTAAGGTTCAAGGTTCCGAAAGCCCGCACTGGGGTTTCGACATTGTAAAATAGTATAATAAACATTTCTATTTCGTTTCTGATACGCCGACTAAAACAATACAATGCGTGCTAAACAAGCTTGACAACATTGAAGATTACGAAAGTACGCGCCGGGTTTCGACATTGCTGAAAATTACGTACTGACAACTTTGCAACTACTTTTTTCACCACTTTACCGCACTTTACTTCCCTTTTTGTGTAAGTTTTTCTTACACAAAGTAGTTTTAATGCTTCAGTAAATCAAGGCAATGGGTTTGAGAAATTGCTATTCTCTACTGAAGAATCTGGAAGCTAAAGAGGACTACTTAAACGCTCAGTTTAGCACTGAACAGGCGACAGAAGGGTTGTCTAGCTTTGACCGGGCGGAAGACCATCAAGAAGTCTCAATCTGCAGCCTTTAAAGAGGGTCTGCCATAGGGGGTCGCACAATCCGCAAACCGCCTTAATTTGTTCTTTTGAGACCGCGAACCGCTTTCTTTTTCTCCTTCAGACCGAAACCGCCTATAATCTCCTCAGTTAACCTTTTCGAAAAACTGCCACCAAACACGCAAAAACCTAAAACTGCCTTATAAAGTTATGATTACATATTTCCCGCGACCACACGGTAATTTCTTGATCTTAAACTGCCACCAAAGTGCGACTGAAACCATAAACCGACACTAAAAATTGGCTTAAACCGCTAGACCGCCAACGTATAATAGACTCTCTTGAAAAGGAGACTGAAACAAACGAGAAGAAAGGGTCGAGGAGAGATATCATAGTTGTAGATGACGAAGAGCTAGTGCCAGGTCAGGAATAATCAAAGAATCCCAAATACTAAAAAAGTAACCTTCTGGTGTTTGAATGTTTGGAATGGGTGGGGAACCTAACAGAATTCACTTCTTCAGCATTCTGCCGAGAGCAGCCGAGATCTCGGCAAGCGGGGCTAAAAAATTCACATATAAACGGTGCCGCCCGATTTCCCGGCGGCTAAGATGACAAATTTCCATGACGCATGCGTTGCCTTCAAAACGCCGCAACCAGATTTGTTTTAAAATGTATTTCCGTGCTTGCTAGACCTAAAATAAACCTTCAATTTGAAACAAAACAAAAACAATCACTTCTTTGCGTGACTTTAACGCTCCCTGATCACGTAAACAAATTCATCCCGATAAACCGGGCTAGAATATCACATATAAACGCTTCAGCCAGTTTATCGGTGCAGCCCGCCTAACCGGCTGCTCGCCTTATATAAACAGGCCCTTATTACCGATTCTGCGTGTTGTCAAGAGCTGTACTCTTTTTCTTTTTTTCATATCATATCAAGAACATACCTCAGGCTAAGAGTCAGTTAAGAACGTTTTTATTTTGCTTGTTTATAGTATAAGTAGAAGGAAAATAATTGTAAAAGTGTAGTCTAACAACAACTTACCCAAATACTTAGAGACATGTTCTTGTTTTTGTTTGTTTGTTGTTGTTTTTTTCAACATTAGTAATGTGGTTTCCTTATTGAGTGATACAATGAATAACATCTCAGTTTTTAGTCGAACCGGTGACGTACAGTGTTCTTACTAAAACTGCTACAAAACTGCAATTCATTGAGCCGTTCTCATTTACAACCTTTCCAAAATAACTCTCGCACCATCGAAGTCATGTAAGTTTAAAAACATCATGAGACCGTTTTCAGGCTCAAACTGCCAAAAAAATAAGAACTTTCAGCCTTAGCTCCAAAATTAGAAGTTCTATAGATTCTGTAAGTATTTTACAAGCATAGGACCCCAATTAGAAAGTACCAGCGGTGAACACTACTTTTCACTCTTTCAGTTTTGAGCGATCGTGTAAATAAGCCACTTGTTTAGAAGCCGACCACTGTCGAGCAGCTAAATAAAATAGGCCAGTTTCTATCAGCGGACGAAAGTCGGCATTTTTACAGATACATAAAAATAAGAGATGTAATCCTTTCAACAAGATGCCTTCCATCTTTAACGAGTGAAAGATCCTTAATGAACGCGAGTATTTCCTCAACCATTTGCCTGTCTGCTGTCTCACGGAAATTCTTGGTATGCGTCAGGAAATCGAGGAGCAGATTGCCTTCGGATGACTCGGGATTGAATACCTCAGTGACGTCGACGTGGTATTCGTAAGTGTGGACCTCGTGTTTCCAGCCGTGCTTTTTGGCGATTTCTAACATTTTCTCAACGGTTTCAGAGCTGTCAGGACTCTCATCTTTGGGACTTCCACACCACTGGGGGACTTGTTTCATCTCCTGAACCCGCCGATAAATGCGGTCTCCTCTCGCCACCAAGAACATTACCCACCCTTTGCGATTTAGCTTGTTCTCAATGCAGTGCACCATAGCCTCTTCGTGATCAACATAGGTGATACTGTGTATGAAGTGAATGATATCAAACTTTGTTGGCTGCAAGGTGCATTCTTGCTTATATTCTTCAAAGGTCTTGTTTTGAATATCAAAATGTGTGAGTGGATCGTTGAGGTCTTGGACGCTCGCTCTGTAAAGATCACAAGCATATTCGTTTGGCTCGATCGCCCTGTTGAATATCTTCATGTGCTGACAATCTTGGTTTCTTTGCAACTCTTCTTTGACTATTTTCACAATTTCCAGGTCTGGCTCCCCACTTCCACTACCAACACTCAAGATGTTAACACAGGATCGCTCTTCTCCCAGAGGAAGCAACCGACGAATCATTGTGGGCATATGTTGCCTCATCATGTCAACGTTTCTCAAGTATTCGCCGGATAACTTCTTGTATACATCAAGACTCTGCCAGTAATGCTCTCCCGTGAAATCAAAATTTGGAGACGACATTTTGTTAATTTCCTTGTCTCCCATTGGAACTCTTGGATAGATTGAGACAGGCATTCATGATCGTAGTAATATGTTTTGTAGCTAAGGGCGCGGTCGCATTAGCGGATCTTTTATTTGCTTTGCAAAAAAATAATGATCAACCGCAAAGCTCGGACGACTGCAACCGAAGCGTGAGAACCTTACAAATTTTTGTCAAACTCTACCAAACTTCAGAGGAGCCGGTGTATTGCCTCCAGGTAAGCCGATTTTTATCAGGAAATGTTACCGCATTTTTTTTCTCATTAAGCGCACGAAAGGTGGCAAGGGTAAGCTGATCACAGGCGATCGCTGGCCTTCAAAGGACTGCCGATAGCCACAAAGTTATTTTGCCGCATTCTTCTGGACAAAAAGTGGGCGTAACAAAAATTTTCCGTAAGTTTGTTTGTTAATGCCAAATAATTTTGAGGCTGTGTCAAGGATCACCGTATTATGTATCAAGAGTCAAAGATCAATTTCAAAAATCAATTTAAAGTAAATTAATTAATACCATTACACAATGATTGATTGCACTCTTGTTCGACAAACAAATCGACAACCTACCTCGTGACTCCGCCCCCCTCCTCCTCAGACACGAATTTGTCGTATGCACATTGATTTAATCGCTACAGGGAAAAGTGCACTATAACTCTACCATACCACACTGCCTTTAAGGGGTCGTCAAAAAAAAACTGTCTTTATTTAGTCAGACTTCTCAAGTCTCAGAACCGTGAGACTCACGGTTTTTAGGGCAATCTCACGGTCTCACGATGAGATACAAAAATCTCATGGTAAACAGATTCACAAGTTGATGAAATACACTTTCCTTAAATATTTTCACATTTTTTTGGTAAATTGATTTTCTGACGCTATATTCTGTATAAATCAACAATTGTGTGACACATTTGTCATATTTGATCGACTGATCGACAAGGCATGTACGTCATGACCATATTTAGAAGACATGCCAAATAAGGTTATCGTTACCAGTCTCTCACATTCTAGTTACGTTGTCAAAATGGCGGCCTCTGCGTATACTTTACACCATGAGTGTATTGAAGCCTTTAAAATAATGTTTATTTCTCTGTTGCCAAGATGAAAAAGTATTTTAAGTCCCAGTTTATAAACAGAAAACAAAAAAATTTCTCCACGTGTACACCTCATTTTAGTTATTTTCGATGCCGTCGATAAATCTCCAGGTTTTTCCTGAATCTCCATGTTTCTTAACCTTGATCTCCAGGTTTTAGGTCTTTTGGGTTTGAGAGCTCTGTTTAGTATAGGTACAGAGGCCCATAAGGGTCACTGATACAAATAAAATTGTTGCTGCAAATTTGAGGCAGTTGCTGCAGATTGAAAATATTAGTCATAGTTGCTGTAATTTTGAAATGTTGCTGCAATTTTAAAACGTTCCTGGAAGTCATGCGCGAGCATCATGACGAAAATAGCTGGGGCGAGTCATGGGCGTTCAAGATGGAGGACGAAGCACAGGGGCACACACTAGTGACGGAATTGAATAAAATATTAAGCGGTAACTACTTCGTGTAGGCAGTAGTTATCCTTATATATAAATTTAAGTCTGTGCTTTTTCTGTCTGTTTTTTTTTTCTTTTTTTCGAACCGATGGTCAACGCGATAGTACTGCACATGCAAGCACAGCTTTTATGCGCCAGCTAATTAAGCGAGATTTTATGCTGTATATTAAAGATACACAAGGGATGAAACTTTTTCACGAAGCCGAATGAACGCAATTTGAAAGATCACCGAAAGCTCCACACTTTGCAACTTCTTTGAAACCAAAACACAAACAAACGAAAGCTCAATAATACAGGAATACGTCCACCTAACGGAATCCTGAAAAGAAACGAGACCAAACCTGAATTTTAGCTCTCTTTTCGTGGTATTTTTCGTGACAGTTTTCGTTACACCTGCGTCCAGTTACCTTGGTACAGAAACGTCAGATTTATACGCCATCATGCGCAAGACGCGACTCTCCCTTCTTCTCAAAGGGTTTTGTGCGGAAAAAATCTGAACATCTCCTAACCCTTCTTAGTTAACCTCCGTGAAAAAGGTGTAAACATGGAGGATTCATCCGGAAAAAGAAAGAGGAATGCGTATATACCTAAATAATTGCCCGCACCAAACCGTTCGTGAAAAGGTTTCATCCCTTGTGTATCTTTAATATACAGCACAAACTCTCGCTTAATTAGCTAGCTCATAAAGCTGTGCTTGCGTGTGCAATACTATCGCGTCAACCATCCGTTCGATAAAAAAAAAAGACAGAAAAAGGACAGAATTAAATTTATATATTATAAGCTTAATATTTTATTCACTTCCATCACTAGTGTATGCTCCCTGTGGACGAACGAGAGATAACACAGCAATACTTTGATTCACGGTATGAAAGTGAAGCAATAAGACAATTCTTCAGTGACTGCCATGGTATCAAACTGACTTTAAATACTTTGAAGCGCAGGATACGAGATTATGGGTTACGAAGAAGAGGAAACGATCTGAATGTTGATCAGTAGGAGATGTCGTAAAAAAAAAATGAAATCCTTGATTCAGATTTGTCTCAGGGATACAGGGTAGTGTGGCACTCCTTAGCCTAGTGCATCAATTTCGTGTCCTTAGACACTTGGCTGTCACTTTTCTACCAGAAATTGACCCACTAGGAATTGAGCGGAGAAGAGGGCGAAGAAGATATGTACGTTGCGGACCTAACTTTAGCTGGCACGCTCCTTTTATGATAAGAAGCTAAGTGAATCGAAATCTAATATGAGAGCTACCTGGAGATTGCTCAATGGGCTTATAACTAAAAGGAAATCAACATCTAAGTCTAACTGGATTTTTAAAGCTGAAAATCAGGAAATTTCTGACCCAGTGGAAATTGCGAACAGATTCTGCCTTAATTTACCAATTTGGGACCTAATTTGGCAAAGGGAATGACATCTACCAAGAGAGGATGAAGTAAGAGAACATTTCCCCAATACATGGCCCTCTATCGATGATAATTTTTTTCAACCCATTTTTAGTACGAGGTGATGAGACTAGTTATATAAAGAACGGATTCCGATTGGTCCATCTTGTGAAATATGATCCGCGAGGTCATGGGGATGAGGTTAAAAATAACCTTCACGCGTGGCGCGAAATTTAAAACTATATTGAAAAAATTATCAGGGGGCATAGCGATATGTTCTCATACCTCATCTTGTCTTGACCTCACAAATAACACGACTTGCGTGTTTTCACACAT
>BLFK01000397.1:2108362-2111074 GCA_014634185.1 Astreopora myriophthalma | reverse complement strand
AACGCGAGTATTTCCTCAACCATTTGCCTGTCTGCTGTCTCACGGAAATTCTTGGTATGCGTCAGGAAATCGAGGAGCAGATTGCCTTCGGATGACTCGGGATTGAATACCTCAGTGACGTCGACGTGGTATTCGTAAGTGTGGACCTCGTGTTTCCAGCCGTGCTTTTTGGCGATTTCTAACATTTTCTCAACGGTTTCAGAGCTGTCAGGACTCTCATCTTTGGGACTTCCACACCACTGGGGGACTTGTTTCATCTCCTGAACCCGCCGATAAATGCGGTCTCCTCTCGCCACCAAGAACATTACCCACCCTTTGAGATTTAGCTTGTTCTCAATGCAGTGCACCATAGCCTCTTCGTGATCAACATAGGTGATACTGTGTATGAAGTGAATGATATCAAACTTTGTTGGCTGCAAGGTGCATTCTTGCTTATATTCTTCAAAGGTCTTGTTTTGAATATCAAAATCTGTGAGTGGATCGTTGAGGTCTTGGACGCTCGCTCTGTAAAGATCACAAGCATATTCGTTTGGCTCGATCGCCCTGTTGAATATCTTCATGTGCTGACAATCTTGGTTTCTTTGCAACTCTTCTTTGACTATTTTCACAATTTCCAGGTCTGGCTCCCCACTTCCACTACCAACACTCAAGATGTTAACACAGGATCGCTCTTCTCCCAGAGGAAGCAACCGACGAATCATTGTGGGCATATGTTGCCTCATCATGTCAACGTTTCTCAAGTATTCGCCGGATAACTTCTTGTATACATCAAGACTCTGCCAGTAATGCTCTTCCGTGAAAGCAAAATTTGGAGACGACATTTTGTTAATTTCCTTGTCTCCCATTGGAACTCTTGGATAGATTGAGACAGGAATTCATGATCGTAGTAATATGTTTTGTAGCTAAGGGCGCGGTCGCATTAGCGGATCTTTTATTTGCTTTGCAAAAAAATAATGATCAACCGCAAAGCTTGGACGACTGCAACCGAAGCGTGAGAACCTTACAAATTTTTGTCAAACTCTACCAAACTTCAGAGGAGCCGGTGTATTGCCTCCAGGTAAGCCGATTTTTATCAGGACATGTTACCGCATTTTTTTCCTCATTAAGCGCACGAAAGGTGGCAAGGGTGAGTTGATCACTGGCGATCGCTGGCCTTCAAAGGACTGCCGATAGCCACAAAGTTTTGCCGCATTCTTCTGGACAAAAAGTGGGCGTAACAAAAATTTTTCCGTAAGTTTGTTTGTTAATGCCAAATAATTTTGAGGCTGTGTCAAGGATCACCGTATTATGTATCAAGGGTCAAAGATCAATTTCAAAAATCAATTTAAAGTAAATTAATTAATACCATTACACAATGATTGATTGCACTCTTGTTCGACAAACAAATCGACAACCTACCTCGTGACTCCGCCCCCCTCTCCCTCAGACACGAATTTGTCGTATGCACATTGATTTAATCGCTACAGGGAAAAGTGTACTATAACTCTATCATAGGACACTGCCTTTAAGGGGTCGTCAAAAAAAAAACTGTCTTTATTTAGTCAGACTTCTCAAGTCTCACGGTTCTACCGTGAGACTCACGGTTTTTAGGGCAATCTCACGGTCTCACGATGAGATACAAAAATCTCATGGTAAACAGATTCACAAGCTGATGAAATACGCTTTGCTTCAATATTTTCACTTTTTTTGCTAAATTGATTTTCTGGCGCTATATTCTGTATAAATCAACAATTGTGTGGCACATTTGTCATATTTGATCGACTGATCGACAAGGCATGCACGTCATGACCATATTTAGAAGACATGCCAAATAAGGTTATCGTTACCAGTCTCTCACATTCTAGTTACGTTGTCAAAATGGCGGCCTCTGCGTATACTTTACACCATGAGTGTATTGAAGCCTTTAAAATAATGTTTATTTCTCTGTTGCCAAGATGAAAAAGTATTTTAAGTCATTTATAAACAGAAAACAAAAAAAATTCTCCACATGTACACCTCATTTTAGTTATTTTTGATGCCGTCGATAAATCTCTAGGTTTTTCCTGAATCTCCATGTTTCTTACCCTTGATCTCCAGGTTTTAGGTCTTTTGGGTTTGAGAGGTCTGTTTAGTATAGGTACAGAGGCACATAAGGGTCACTGATACAAATAAAATAGTTTCTGCAAATTTGAGGCAGTTGCTGCAGATTGAAAATAGTTGTCATAGTTGCTGTAATTTTGAAATGTTGCTGCAATTTTAAAACGTTCCTGGAAGTCGTGCGCGAGCATCATGACGAAAATAGCTGGGGCGAGTCATGGGCGTTCAAGATGGAGGACGAACCACAGGGGCACACACTAGTGACGGAATTGAATAAAATGTTAAGCGGTAACTACTTCGTGCAGGCAGTAGTTATCCTTATATATAAATTTAAGTCTGTGCTTTTTCTGTCTGTTTTTTTTTTCTTTTTTTCGAACCGATGGTCAACGCGATAGTACTGCACATGCAAGCACAGCTTTATGCGCCAGCTAATTAAGCGAGATTTTATGCTGTATATTAAAGATACACAAGTGATGAAGCTTTTTCATGAAGCCGAATGAACGCAATTTGAAAGATCACCGAAAGCTCGACACTTTGCAACTTCTTTGAAACCAAAACACAAACAAACGAAAGCTCAATAATACAGGAATACGTCCACCCAACGGAATCCTGAAGAGAAACGAGACCAAACCTGAA
>BLFK01000397.1:2103362-2105862 GCA_014634185.1 Astreopora myriophthalma | reverse complement strand
GGTTACTTGAAGTCTTACGGTCGCCACTGATTACACTTCAGACTGCCCTAAAAGTCAGAGGTTAATAATAGAATCAGTGCCTGATAGTAGAAACTGTTGCCTAATAATGGAATAAATCATGCACAACAATAAAATTATAGCCAATGATAAATAAAAACGAGAACATAAAAATGAAATAATTAAAGCCTACTAACAAAAATCATTTCCTAAAAACAACAACAATAATAATACTAATAATACTGAAGGGCTAATAACGACGAACAGGGCCTAATTAATATTAACAAGGAAATACTTAAATCTAACGGGAATGTGGATCCATGATTATATACTCTCAAAAAGGTCGGCCATTGTTTATTTAGAACTTTTTAAACAACAATACTTTAATATCTCTAAGGGATTTGTTTATACGTATGGCGCAAGCATAAAGCACACAAGGCGCTTTAAGCTAGCTTCGCACTGGTCCTGTGTACACGTAGTTTTCATGTGCTTGTCGTTATGCCTATGCTTGCGTCCTATGTGTAAATCAGTTCTTAGCCTTTTTGAAAATATGATTCTATGTTAAAGATAATTTAAAATGACCGAATGAAAAAAGACCGCAGGAGCGTTTTCAATATAGCGGATTAGAACATCTTTCAATGTTAATCAAATGCTTTATTTAAAGACGTCACGTAAAATTTTTGCGCTTGGTTGTTGAAGAATTTTAATACCAGCAGATGTCGATGAAATTCGGGCATATCAAATCGGGCATTCTCAACACTGTGAAGCGAATTTGTCATCAAGGTTGTTTTCTGTACTGATCTGTATTTTAAGTAGGAGTTGCTAACACAGATGTTTACATACTTCAGTTGTACAATCCTGACTAACCTAACGTAATCCGCACTAAACTTTGCGAAAGCCCAATTGGGCGGGCGGTGGGACTGGGCTTGAAAGAAACCGAGCGCCATAGGCACGCGCGTTTAGGGGGATCTGGGTATTCCCTCCCTCTCAGTATTATTGCCTTCATAAAGTGCCTAGATGCTCTTTCATGCTTTTAGTTTTTACGTTTTTCTTTTTTGGTTCTAAATTTATGTTCGCAATTCAGCTTCACCCGGCTGCGCCAACCCTGGTGCTTTATATTCGGAATCAAAATAAGTTTGATTCAAATCATCTTCAGTCTTTCATAACGCGAAACCACTCACTGTCTCTTTACACGTACTACTGAAGTGCAAAAGACAATACCTGAAGGAATTGTAGTTTAGTAATAGGGCTCAGTGGCGTTCTGTTATCATACTCATGATAAACAAATCGCGATTTTCTGATATCACTTGTATGATTGCAGTCTTTTGCAGACCAAATTGGACCCGTCTCAGTCGTAGACAAGCATCAAGAGTTTCGCGCTTCCGGTTGTAACACAATGCATTATGGGATAGGCTCTCCAGGAAAGTGGGTAACAACTCTCGAATGTCCGCCACACTGAACATCTCCTGGTCGCGTTTGTTTACCTTTTATCTTGGATTATTATTGCGTCTTTAATTCATCTTCGGCATTCGTAATCACCTAAGTACGGCTAAAGTTTTAAGTAAAGCTTTGTGAATGAGTTTAAGGGAAACAATTACATTTTAAGTCCCGATTTCAAGCGAAGAATTGGTGATTGAAATGAGTTGTGAGGAGTCTCTAACTTACGATGAAGTCTGACGCTCTAGAGCTTTATTGTCGTAAACGAGGCTTGAAAGTTTCCGGAAGCAAGCAAGAATTGGTTGCTCGTGTTTTTCCAGCCTCGGAAATGGAAATTCCTGTCCAACCGACTGCTGAAGAAAGGATCGCAACCACTGCGAGCGAGAAAGCTCGGTTGTTAGATATGGGAAATGGATCTTCTTTGCCAGATCCATCTACTCTGAAAGACTGGCTTCGTGAAAGTGAGGCTATAACATCCTGGCCACCGATTTTTCTAAGTGACATTACGGTATTTCCTATGGAAGATCACCCGGGAAAGGACGTGGCTTTACATGAGCGTGTTCTAAATGAATATAAGGAGGATAGTATGGAAGGCAAGGCATGTGGACTCTATGAATCCGGTCGGCTCAAAGAAATTTACTGGCACCCTATATCAACTGCCTCGGAGTACTGTTTCTTTAAAACAAACTGTACTCATACTATGAAAATAGGGGACACACCCCACACCGCCTGGATCGCTGCTGGTAAGAAATCTAGGAATATTGTTAGTGCTTATTGCACTTGTGTGGCTGGGTAAGTAATATACCTTGGTGCAATGTTTCGTATCCAGATTTGCGAAACATTAATATTCAGCTGTTAGCTTTTTGTTTAGACAAATTTGACTCCCTGGGCCGGATTATATATTTCCATTGCAGGATGAGCTCCTCCTGTATCCATGTGACGGCCTTACCTTTTCGGATTGAAGCGGCAAACAGAAATGGACTAACAAACCCAGCTTGTACATCAAGGGAGTGTGTATGGACCGTTCCTGCTGACAAAACAGTGGTGCAACCCAAGCAAATCTCTG
>BLFK01000397.1:2093362-2098362 GCA_014634185.1 Astreopora myriophthalma | reverse complement strand
AAATGTTAAATTCCCCGCTAAGTCCCGGGGGTCGGGGGGGCAGGGTTTCAATTGACTGGTGCATTACCTTTTCGAAGCAAAAATAATTTATTCAAACCCTGTAAATATATCATCACGCGTTCAGTCAAAACAACAATGTTTTCTATGTTTTTAAAGTTTTTTAAGCTGCAAAAAGTTTTTTATTCTCTCTTTTGCACTGAATGTCCTTTTTTCTGCACTGAATTACCTTTTTTCTGCATCGTGTTTCCTGAAAACTGCATTTCTCTTAGCCAATCAGAATCGAGACATTTTTTCATGTATATTATTAGGAAGAAATAATCACTCGTAAATTTTTGAAAGACCACAAATTACACGAGCCCGTAAATATCGTTGGTCTTTGAAAAAAATTTACTCGACTCGTGGTTATTTATTCCAAATTGCATTCGAAATCTTGTAATTACCTGTACGAAGTGTACTTGCAATAAAAAAAGGTCCCACTTTTAAACTGTAATGTTGGCTGTACAACCTTTGGTTTCTTTCCTTTTTTTTCTTTTTTCTTTTTTTTTTTCAGTTTATTGCGTGTAGGTATGTTTTAAAATTTATTTGACAAAAAAAAATACAGCTATGATAAATGAACGTTTCTCCTATAATGAATTCAGTGTGGAGCAGGTGTTTCTATACCATGGCAACTCGTCTTTTGAAGAGGAATGTTTAAATTGGTTTTACACATTAATTAATGTTTTTTGACATATAGCTCGATTTTAAACTGTACCATAATGAAAACTAGCTTTACAGTTTCCTTAAGTTGAGCTGTACCTTGCTAAAGTAGATTACTTAAACATAATTTTCTGGAAACAACTTTCTTATATCTTTGAATTTTTGGGGGGTCTGTTTACATCTGTTTCAGACTGGACTCATGAGAATCCAAAGTCTCTCATGTGTGCCAACAAAGTCTGCGTTTTGATTACAGGTTTCAATTAAGGTTCTAAAGCCAGCGACACACTTGACGATTTTTGTTCGCCGATCTCAGCAATTTTGATCACCAGCGAAAATCGCCAGCGAATTTCGTCGCTCCGTGGTAAGGGCACACCTGGCGATTTTATACGCCGATCGCAGTTAATTTCCACTCTACTTTTTGTGCCCAAGCGTCTCTCTAAATAAAATGACTGTTGTCCGCCATTTTTAGTCAGTCAGGTGATAAAATCCTAATTGTTTGAATCGTTCAGCAATTCGCTGCGACGGGCGTAAAAAATCGCAGGAGCGAGTACACTAGGCGAATTGCAGCGAATTTAATCGCCGATATCTGGCACGCTAGATACCGCGATTTTATAGGCCGATCGCAGCGATGAGCGAAAATCGCAATCGCAGCAGCGGGCACACTAGGCGACGCCGATCGCAGCGATCGTCGTATAAAATCACCTAGTATCTTTAATCGCTTGTTTCTCGAAAGTCTTGTGATAGGATGCACTTTAAACTCTAGTAGCGTGTGCCTTACAGGTTTTACATTTCTGATTCTGTGTTGTAGTAATTGTACCTTAATGAAAGCTACGTAAAATCTAAAGAGTCTTTTTGAACAGACATGGACCTCGAAGGAAAATATGCTAACGTGGTACTGGGCAAGCGTATCCCACTTGTCAGCTGTTACTTGATGTAACGTCTCCGTAGGAGAACTCTCCTTGACCAGGTAAAACCTTCGAAACAAAGGAAAAACAAATGTCTATACCTGTGAGAGAGTAAGCCATGAGAATTGTGCAACTAATCCTTCAGAGAAAAGGTTAATTATTTTATCCCTATGCGCTATGCATGACCTTAAAGCGGCTTTTTTTCTTTAATTTCCGGCGACTTTACAATGTTAATAATACAAGCGGAGTTAATACCTTCCCGTTTATCACAATATCGACAAAGCAGAGAATGTGCTGTCTTATTTCAAGTTCAGTGACATTAAGCAAATCAGCAAAAGCAATCAGTTATTCAAATCTTGTCGAGGGTGTCTCAATTGGCAGCACACAACTTTGCGAGATCAGAGTTGCTAAACCCTACTATCATAATATCTTGTAAAAACTGGGGTAGCCCATCCTGAACCACCTTAATTAAGCAATCTTCTGATAAGGGTGTCTTGAAATATCATTCAACAATAACATTCCTTTTTCTTAGAGAAACGTGACTGGTTAAAAAAAAATAAACAAAACAGGTGGACGCTTAATTACCGAAGACCATTTGCTTTCACTTCATGTAACAGGAGGCTCTTAGCGGCGCAGCTGTCACGGGCTGCATGACAAATGGACAAATAGATTCTAGTCTTCTCGATCACTGAAAGTAATGATTGAAACAATTTCTACATACAGTAAGGCCTCCTTGGCTTTTGCGGGGTTGACTATTTGAACTCTCTAAACGAGCATCTTCCAGTCCTGTGTCCAACAGTATTTTTTCACATGTTACTGATTATTTTTCATCTGGAGTTTCCCTGATTCACCGAGGCCGCAGAAGTGTCAGCCATTGCTGTGCTCTGATCATATATCAAACAGACGAGCGCCTGAGGTTCACGGGAACTGAAGCAAACAAGTTGAAGCCACCGTAATTCAAGTCAACGCCTTCCTGTGGTGTTCTTCATAGCTCAGCCCCGGGTCCATCTTTGCTGAAAATAAATTGAAGAAATCTCATCTTTAAGCAACGTCATGTCAAACAACACGACTTGCACTTATTTTCATAACTCCTCGTTTCCTTGTGGCTTGGAAGACGTTGGCGGGAACCAAACCTTTTATATTTATTTAGGATTTCTTGGCAGCGCAATCATCATCGCAGTCTTATCACCGGTGGCGGTGTTGGGAAATGCTATCATCTTGGCAGCGATGTGGCAGAAAACTTTCCAGAGAACACCTTTCCACATCCTGCTAAGTGGATTAGCAGTAACTGACTTGTGCACAGGACTGATCGCCCAACCTACCAGTGTAGTGACCATTGTGCTATACTCGACGAACTCGAGAGTACCTCTTAATAGGCCATTGCTATATGTAGCGTTTGAAACAGTGGCGGATGCAAGTGCTACGTTCTTCGTGGCCGTCACAATTATTATTCTAACGCTCATGTCGGTTGAACGATGGTTACACATGTCTCAAAGATCTTTGGTGACATCGCGTCGGGCGGGATATTTTGCCATTATCGTCTGTTTTGTCCTTCCAATTCCTGCGGTTGTCTTTCGGTCCCTGGAAACCATAAGTCCAAACTTAACAGGGAATTCGTATAACACTGTCCTTATAACCATGCAGCTTTTCTGTTTCCTCACAATGTTTTTTGCTTATTTTAAAGTGATAAAAATCATTCGTTTACAGCAGCTCCGTTTGCGAGCATCTGAATCGTCTGGCCAATTTGGCCAACCCTCGATACACTTGGCAAAATACAAGAAATCTGTAATCACTATTGTGTGTATTTTAGGATCGTTTCTTATCTGTTTCGTGCCTTTCATTATCATTGTTGCCCTTATTGTTCGTGTAGGGGCGAACCCCGAACTGACCGTGGCGCTGAGTTTGTCCATTGCCTTGTTATTTTCGTCTTCGTCCTTAAACCCGTGTATTTACCTTTTGAGGATGAAAGATATTCGGAACAGAGCTAAAAGCCTATTCTCTTCGTCCAGCTAACTGCAACGTTCAAATTTCACATTAATGTTGGTGAACTACTAGGGATGGGTTATTGATTAAAGAAGTTGTTTAATAAGATGTAGAACGTTTTCAGGGTCTTTCAGAGTTTACGTTTATTTTAGTTATACGCTGATGCCTTTAATAAAATCTTACGAAATCAGGATCATTTTTATTTGTGAATCAAACTACACATTGTACACATTACAAATAACAAATCGTGTACAAATTTAAACGGGTTCGAGATTCGATGAAATGGATGATCCTTGGTTGATATGAACTTTCACAGTTTGTCAGTTTGACTGATATCGTAAAGATGCAGAATGATTCCTTTTTATCGGTGCATAATTCTCTACCAACGATACCGAGCAATTCACATTCCCTCCCGACGTGAGAAACTAGTTTTGCGTAAGTGCAGAGCCTACTCCTCGCTAGCTGTACTTTTAAGGTTATAGTCATGATCAATACTCAGTGAAAAACAGGTGTTCGGAACTAAAGCCCCGGCTAAGCGATCAAAGGTTTCTGTGCAACACAAAATGTTGGATGAAATTATTTGATCTACAATCCTGGCCATAAGTTGCTGGGACACCTCCCCTTTTACGCTCTAAAACCCACCATTTCAACTACGTCCTTGGCGTTTTAGAAAAAAAAGAAGACGAATAGAAGCCAGTGTAATCGACCCCCCTCCCCCTAGCGATGTTGAAAGAAAGTGAAGCTATTCTGAAGACTAGATGGGATGCGTTATGTTGTTAGCGAGTTGTGATGGAAGCGGACGTGATTGTTGTAAACTCGTGATTATTGGAATAAAACGTGAGCATTTCTCTTATCGTGACTTTAGTTGGAGAATACTGTACTTGGAGGCGAACAATTCTTGAAACGTGGCTATTCTGAAGCTATTGTCAAGGTTTTTTTTTTTTTGTGGTCAAGATTTTCATCAACATTGACAGGGAGGAGAGGGCAGGCGGGCTTGCGCAGTCTTGATCTTCAGAGAGGCTGCCTGTGAAGTCATCTGCCGTGAACTGTCCCAACACTTGTGACCAGAATTGTAGCTCAAACATCAGGGGCGTAGCTACCATATGCGCAGGTGCGCACACTTGAAATCTTAAATAATGATAATGATAATGATAACGATAACGATAATGATAACAATAATAGCTAGGCCCATGAACGTATGTTTAGACAGGCAGCTAAACGGTCAAACATGTCCATCCAACGCGATGTTGGACGAAAATGTTTGATCGTTTAGCCAGAGCTTAACTGAATTGGTATCCGTAAAGGCAATTGACAATGTCTTCTTTACACTTATGCACCTATCAATGTTTAGACGGAGAGGGGGGGGGGCACGGGCAAAGGTGCGTCATTTGAATTTTCTTGGAATTTTTTGGTCAA
>BLFK01000397.1:2077074-2089574 GCA_014634185.1 Astreopora myriophthalma | reverse complement strand
CCTCAAAAGAGAAGTAAAATTTTGAGAAATAAGAAGTTGTGAAGATTTAATGTAGTTTAAAAATTAGAATTTGAAGTTTAAAATTAGTATATGCAGACTCAAACAGTCCCCCTACCAAGCTGGGGTGCTCTTGGGTGAGGGTCAACTGTCTGTTAGTGTTTCAAAACTAATTTTCTTCCTTTTATCCCTTCTCTAAACCTCTTAAAATTCCCTTCAAATTCATGTGTACCCCCGCCTTGACCAAGAACCAACCGATTGACTTAAGTAGGGTCAAGTTACGCTGTTTACAAATGATCGTCTTGATCACAGAGGGCCCATACAAAACTATGCGACTGCTTATCTTTATTTGTGATTTAAATGAATTAATTACGTCTAAGTGGTACGTACATGTATTTGACCACCAGCGAATTCACGCTTGCGCAGACGTCAACCCCAAAAGCAAAACAAAGTTTCTAATGAAGCAGTACTCCTATCCAAGTCATCTGACTGTACGGCTGTCACTTTTGCCAGTGACGAGAAAATTCCTCAAGTCCTCATAAAAGTACACCACTTGGTGTGGCAGGTGATTAATACTTCCATAGGTAGCGAAGGTGATGTAAAATTACGCTAATTAGACACAATAGAAGACCAAAAACCTCATTTTTAATGCACAAATTATAGGACTAATTGGATTATTCAAATATGGGCAATATTGTATCGTTTTATTAAACATTACAACCAAACTTGCTCTCTAATTTCGCGTTATAAACGTCATTCCCAAAAATTAACCGTCAGCCGTCAAAACGGCTTAAGGGACCTGTACGGCTCCGCAAATGACCCCGGACCGCAAATGCTCCCTAAATTGGACCGCAAATGATCCCGTACTGGAAGTGATCGCCATATTGGACCGCAAATGCTCCCCAAATTGGACCGCAAATGATCCCGTACTGGAAGTGATCGCCATATTGGACTGCAAATGCTTCCCAAATTGGACCGCAAATGATCCCGTACTGGAAACGATCGCCATATTGGACCGCAAATGCTCCCCAAATTGGACCGCAAATGATCGCCATATTGGACCGCAAACGCTCCCCGAATTGGACCGCAAATGATCCCGTACTGGAAATGATCGCCACATTGGACCGCAAATGATCCCGATCAAAAAATAAGGAACGGCATGGATAATGAAATGGCGTGGATGGGGATTTGGTGTGAATAGCGATTATTTTTTATTTAAAACCATCCGTTCAATCATGGCTTGGAACTAGCATCTTTTCCATGCTTTCGACGGAGTGTTGTTACTAACTATGATTTTGTGAATTGCACCACTCAAAAATCAAAAACTAATTTGAGCTGCCGGCTTTTTGGTTTGGTTTCTTTGCCGCCGACCGCCGATCAGTTGGCTCATTTGAGAGTGCACTGGAGTTCCGTGCTGGAGGTCGAGGGTTCGAACCCCGCCCGGACCAACACTCAGGGTCTTGAAATAACTGAGGAGAAAGTGCTGCCTTCGTATAATTACATCTGCATATGGTTAGACGTTCTAGTCTTCTGGGATAAGGACGATAAGCCGGAGGTCCCGTCTCACAGCCACTGTTCATTAACTCTGTGGGACGTTAAAGAACCCACACCCTATTCACAAAGAGTAGGGCACGCAGTACCCGGTGTTGTGGTCTGATCTTTCCAGCATGTGGTCGGCTTGGCAGGATTAGCTTGAAGGGCTTCTGTGTGAAGAGTGAGACCACAATTGTGTATAACTGCCAGAAGTCAAGCTACTTAGCCAAGTGCTGGAATCTCACCCAAACTCAAACAATTGTAAGATTGTATCCAGATGCTCTTTAACAACGCAACATACGCTACTTATCCTTCCTTAGCTAAACACTCTTATTTTCGTGTTATACTTAATGTTATACTGAAATCCCATTTGAACAGTCCATTAACGTCACCCGGCTGCATGGCAACAACAGCAACAACAAGAACAGAAACTTAGGCCTAGATAAAAAGCTTCCGTCCAACACGCGCCGCTGCTTGTTTTTTTTTTTGTTTTTTGTTTTTTTTTTTTGTTCCCGTGCCCTCGGTTAAAGTTTCAAACTAAAACTCATCCAGCAAGCAACTGTTGCAGAAAACGCTGTCATCTGAGTAAACCTGCAACGCTCCGCCGCTCTCAAAAACAATGATGTGAGTAGCACTCGAATTGTCTTCCACCTTTGGGACAAATTTCCTGTTATTTTTCCTTCGCCGTATTTTTTGCTTTAATTCCTGAGCAATGGCTAGTCGGGGATTCTGCATGAGAAACCATTGGTTCCAGGCTGTGGTGCATGAAGCTGAGGCCCAGCAAGGCTATACACCTACTTCCAGGATCCAAACCGACCTCGTTTTCCCTTCCATCTTTATGCTTGCTATCTTTAACTCAACTTTGACTTATCGTTAACTTATCTTATCTTATCTTTAACTCAACACAACAACGATTAGAAAAAGCAGTCTAACCATTCTCCGAGTGCAGCGTGGGAGGCACAGCTCACACCGCGGTGACACGGTTCAGAAGATCTTTGACCCCTGCTTGGAAATCAACCGGACGCTAAAGCGTTTCTCACCTCTCTCTGGCCAACAGGCCGACCACCGAAGAATGTGAGGAAGAAACACTTCTGGCACCATGGGGACAATTTAAACGCAAAAACTGTGGAATTCTTTGGGTATGATCTTTATAAAAATCCACGCCATTCCTTATTTTTTGATCGGGATCATTTGCGGTCCCATATGGCGATCATTTCCGGTACGGGATCATTTGCCGTCCGATTTGGGGATCGTTCGCGGTCCCGGGATCATTTGCGGAGCCGTACAGACCCCCCCCCCCCCTCGTATTACTGAGACCCCCGTATAATGGATTGCATCCAGAAACTCCATGGACAGAGAAACCTCTCGAAAGAAAATATGCTAATAAAGGAACCGCGTAAGGGTTCTTGTCTTGATAAGCGTCGATTAGTGAATGGTTGAAATGTTCTGCACAGGTCGGTTCTAGTCAAGATAAGACAAGAGGATGAGTAAGTTGCTCAAGAGAGATCATTTGTAGAGCTAACGACAAATAGCAATGAAATCAAAGAAAGTTGAGCCTTGCCCTAAGTAAAGAGAGTCTCGACTAACTTCTTTCCGCAGAAAGCCTATAACGCTTGTTCAGTACCTTTCAATAGCAGACTTGCGCTAATGGGCCATCGAATCAGCTGGGCCAGATTGCGATTTTCAAATCAAGCGCATTTCTTTGGGACTTCTCCTTATCGCTCTTCTGCTTTAGGAATGAGTGAATGGGTGAATGAGTGGACTATGTTTTCCTAAAGAACTGATGTGTAGGTAATGGTACTGAACGAAATCCGCAACAGTTATTGTCGTGTATTTGTGGAGGCAGGAAAAATTCACACATGACATGAAGCATTTGAAACATAAATTTCGTTTCTTTAAACGTAAACAGTACAGCAACAACAACACCAAGGCCTTACATGTAACGATTTGATCCCTTCTATTTTGTGAACTGTCTTTGATATAAAGGAGACATTTTCCTATTATGACTGACAACTGGATCCCCTTTAGACACAAGTTTTTGGTTGCCACGCAACGTGACGTCAAGGCTTTATGACTCTATTGGCCTTAGAAACACAGACAGACAAATTGTTATACAAGTTGTGTCATTAGCCACGTGCGCGCATTACGGGCCTATTTCTACTTGACGGCTCTAAAAAAGCGGGGAGGTACGATCCTTTTTGTTTTTTAATGGTCGGTTTAAAAAAGTCAGTGTTTCCACAACCACGGACGTAGCATGCAATTTTCATGGAGCGCCGAAGGCACTGGCCGCTAAGAAGGCCTGGTCGCTACGCCCCCGACAAGTGTCTCCTGAAACGATGTAGACCTTTCAAACAGATATACATAGCTACAGCACCACTTCGTTCCTAAAGAGTACAAGCTTGGCAGTGTTTTTTGGATGAGTGTACATTGCCGTACCCATCTTCACAGACCAAGCCACACACAAGTCGTCACAAATGTAATGAAATGTATATAAGCAGATGGTTTAGAAAACTTTACGCCGCCATTTTCAATACTGCCTGTATCATAGTGCCGATGCCATCGTGTACTTCGTGAACCTTAGTCTCGCACATATACGCAGGAGTTGTAACCACCTTGTTCTTCTCGTCCACATGAATTTCGTTTTAACAGTCAAGGAAACATTAGGAATCCTGCCAAAATTGATCCCAAAGGAACCTAGGAACGAGATTGACCAAAGGAAGTGAGGTTGATTGGCCACAGGAGAAAGATTAAGGGTTCATTCTTTTGAGGCTATTCGCCGTTGCTGTTGTTATTTTGCTGGGGAACCTGACATATTTTCGGGACATGACAGAAAAAAGCAGGACATTGAACAACCACAGTGCTTTTTCACTCTTACACAGAGTCATCGCCTCAAGGCTCTGAGAAAAACTCATGCAAATCCCTTTTTCATTCTCCAGATCCTCGAAGTTATTTTACCTATTCTTTGAAATTTAATATTTGAAATTGGTCTACTTGCATAAATCGATCTTTGCCATTAAATTTCCACCTCAGAGCGAAGAGGCACTAAAATTGGGATTACAGTGATCAATTTGATGAAAGGATATGTGAACATTCTTGTTAACATGTTTAGCACCCATCTCTTCCACTGCACCTGCAGTGTCAGCATATGGCCAGCGGCCTCCATCATCCTTATCCTGACCAACTGTTATTTCCACACCTGGAATCACCTGAAATTTGTACATATTTGTCAGAAAAAAGGGAATTTACAAGTGCTGCAATGAAGAGGTTTCATCATTCGTAGAACCCAAAGGAGTTAATTATTTTAGCCAATCATAGCACATGCAGACAATCACATAAGCCAGTCAAAATTCAGATCAAATACATGTGGTTGGCATTAAGTGCTGGAAAACAAGTGCAAGCATGCTTGCTTCTGGTTTTGCTTATTATTAGTTACAAAATTACTGTAAGTCTTGTTCCAAGTAACTTCTCACTATATTAAAATGTTTTGAACAGATGAAATGATATATGAAATGAATCATATATTGTCATATATAATCATATATCATTTCATCCGTTCATTAATTCATCACAAGAAGATTTGAACCCACAAATGACCAGCTCCCAACATCAGTGGCTTCATAGCTGAGTTGGTTAGAGCGTCGCACCGGCATCGCGAGGTCACGGGTTCAAACCCTGTTGAAGTCCTGAAATTTTTCAGGCTTCTCTGCGCAATTGCTCAAATTTCGTCCACAACTGCGAGGATCATAGCTTCATTTAAAATGTTTTATAATGCACTAACTAACCTTGGCTGCTAGCACTGGAGCAATACAACAAAGACTGTGTGTGAAACAAAACAAAACCATCTCACATGAACAAAAAAGTTAATGAAACAATGGCTTGCACTTGACATCACCGACATCAATGGCAGCCCTGCAAGTGTACTGATACAATGAAGTCTTTCGGGAATTCAATCCTATTTTTCACACAAAAATTTTGATCATTTCCCATTCTTTTGTAGATCAACATGATCCAAGTTTTCTGAGTGTGGCTGCAT
The DNA here is from genome assembly GCA_014634185.1 of Astreopora myriophthalma. NCBI lineage: Eukaryota > Metazoa > Cnidaria > Anthozoa > Scleractinia > Acroporidae > Astreopora > Astreopora myriophthalma. Next base: position 2,084,011 of record BLFK01000397.1, on the reverse strand, counting down.
CACTACTGATCATCATTTTCATCATTTTAAGGAAATGATATTCTAAGCCCCTTGCCTTCCCATACCATGGAAACAAACTACCCGTAGATCTTAACAAGTAAAATAATTTTGCCTGTGAGTTCTCACCCCATAGGTTTTTTAGCTGCATGAAAAGCCTTGATGGTTTGTTCAACATCTTTGTTGACTGTGCAATTGGCACTCTCCACAGCAAATGAACTCCTGCATAACAATTTAAGACCATACCAGTTGCATTTAAGATGAGCAATGTAACTTTGCAAATCAGATAGAAACTTGCGTTTATCGAACCTTTTAAAAGTAGAGCTAAATTTTCCACTAACTGAAATCACAATATTCTGTTGACCCTTTTACTCCCAGTAATGCCACTTATAGATTTTACTCTAACACCAAACAAATTATTTTACTTGTCACTGGGGGTCTTCGCAGGGATTAAAAGATTATCTGAACCTGGCATTTCCCTTCAAGTAAAAAGCAACGAAAAGCAGAAGCAGAAGCAATAGGAAAAAGTATCCTAATCCTTGCAATTCTACCTGAGCAGTGAAATACAAAATTTACACGCCTGGTTTTCAGTTCTCACAAGATCATGAGATTCCTTTAGATTAATCACTGGCGACTTCTTCACTAGGGCTAAACAGATAGCCTGTGAATACAGCAGCCATTCGTCACAATCGGATGGCAGTAAGCAAGAAATGGTGGCTGTATTCGCAGGCTATCCAATCAGACTTAACTATAGTATGAAACGTTTTACTTTCACCTCTCAACTTACAGATTCTTGGCTGCTCCAAAGCCTCCAGGGAAGACAACAGCATCGTGTGAAGCTGCATCAAGTTGGGAAAGAGAGGAGATCTTTCCACGAGCTATCCGTGCTGATTCAGCCATAACATTTCTGAAAGAAAAGCAAAGTAATCACTTACAATTATAAGCATTTTATACATCTATTAAACCTCATTACACGGGATGCCAAAGGCACACTACTTCTAAAAAATAGGCCATGTTCCTTTATTTTTTCCTTTGTGGTCTCATATGGTAATTAGCCATGTGCTGGTGCTTCTCACTGAAGTTAAGCCCTGCATTGGCTGGGGTTACCACTTGGATGGGTGACCATGTATAATATCCATGTTGTTGACTTATTCTTGTTTGTTTTTGTTTTTTTCCCTTCTTGCTTGCGAAATAGTACAAGCAACACCACCAGCAATACTGTTTGTTGATGCTGTACTGAATGCTGACATAAGCATCTCTATTTAAGTTTATTTGTTCGTAAAAACATGGAGTGTTGACAGCCATTCATTGATCAACGCATCCCAGGTGAACGCCTCCAGGCGTCTTGTTGAATTCAAATTCAGCTGCAATGTCATGCCAAGATCTTATGATAATATATGAAAGGTGATCATAGAATTTCAAACAAAAGTTCAAGGTTAAAAATTAAGTGTTGTTCTGACCTCCCACAAGATAGCGATTCACAGTGGAAATTTAAGCCAGTTATATAAACTGGGGATAGCAAAATGCTACTTATACAGGCTCTGTGAGACAGCAACATTAATTAGAGGACTTTTTTTTAAGCCTAAGGCTTAATGATTACAAGCCTCAAAAAAATAATAACTCTGAGCTACATATGTCCAGCATGGAATGCAAATGAGATGTACAAAGCTCATACTCATGAACATCACAGTGTCCTCATCCTTAAAATCTCATCTAAGCACCACAATAATTTGTTCATAATCTCAGCCACATATCAAGGAGTCATTGAGTAACGCCTGCAGTCAATCCCAGGCATAAGTGAGACAATCAATGAAGGTTTTCAAACCAAGAGAAAAAGTCAAACTTACAGTGTTTTTGTCTTACCGTGTTTCACCCTCAACAACTTCACCTTTAGCATGATTCAACACATGCATTTGTGGGATATCTGGTGCATAAATACTCACATCAGCACCTGCACGGCTCAGATGAACTAGTACCCTTCCAGGGGAAAAGAAAAACAAGATACAACACATTCAGATAAACCACTGCTAAAACAAAAACTACGAATGATGATGCCAAAATAAAGTAACTTATAGTAAGCCTGACAAACTGTCAATTATTATGAAAATATTGAACTGGCATACAGGTGGTTTGCAACCAATCTCCAGAGACACAGGTGACAATGCTGTGATGTTAAAATGCTGGCAGGAGAACGGAAAGAGCTTATGAGAGATCTGGACAAGATTTCCGTACAGGTCCCAACTTCATTATGCATGCATATTCCTAGCAAAACTCTATTCATTACGCTTATGCTTGTGTCGCTAGTGAAAACCAGGCTTAAGAGGTAGGGTCAGGATGGAAGTTAAGGTGAGGTGGCTAAGAAGTGGACCTTACAAAACGACTAGCTTTTTGGTACAAAACTTACGCTGAGGCTTCATGAATTTCGGAGCCATCAAATACACCACTTCCAGATAACACCTGCGCGTGAAAAACGTCAGAGTGTTCAAAAGGAGAACCAAACGGCAAAAAAAGACTCAACGTGAGGGTAGTCTTTCATATATTTGTTAATGGTAGACAGCCCCAACGTGGGGAATGAAGCGAAAAGTCAAAATATCAGGAACCCAGAGGGTATAAACTAGATTTTTTGACTAACCACCGCAACTGACGTTCGGGACGTACATCCCAAGCTAAAGGCCCTGACAGTTTGAAAAACGCCCCATCTAGTCAAATGACAGACAGTAAATTTCCACGCTGCCATATCTCTTCGTCTTTCTGTACTGTCTCGTTCTTAAACTCTGCAAATAGATTAGTGCATGTGATTGGCTGGCTGCCATATCGGCCAATAAAGAGAGTTGTAAGATACTATACGAGCCTTAAGTTGCACAGCAGTAAACTGCAGAAAATTGATACGTCATGTATCGGAATTATAATGAACCGAACATTAGAGTGATTTATCACTTAGGGTTAGGGGCGGTCCATTTAAGGGGGAAGGGGGTGATTTTGAATAAAGAATTCCTGCAGGCATATTTGTACAAAATAACAAATTCCTACACATGACCACAGCTGGGAAAAAATTCAGACACGTTTAGTAAGCCGGAAAAAAGAATACTATACAGAGAAATAAATTTCACCCATGCACGTGCTCTTAGAAAAAGGTTCCTTGTACATGGAAGGGTTTCCCAAAAAAGTGGTCATGCCTATATCATATACTCTATGCCCTCACTGGTAGTCCGCACAATACAGTACAAGGGGTGTCATTCCTGCCAAAAATTATTTCCTTGCTATAATTTGTCGCTATTTAAGTTATTTCAGGACCCCTCTGTAGATCACGTACGTGTGAGAGAGCTTTCCTGCATAAATATTATTCTTATTACTATTATTCGAAGTAATAAGTTCTTACTAAAACATTTAGTTATAAAAACGAGCGATAAAAAATAAGAACGACGTTTCGACCGCTCCACGGTCATTTTCAAGTTAAAGTTCATGGATAAAAATTCCGCATATATGCAATTTCTGAAACAATAAGGTAAACAATTTCTGAAACAATAAGGTAAAAGCTAAGTATTTACATACGAACAATAAAAATAAAAATAACAGAATGCGAAAATGAAGCGAAGTGTTACATGACACGCGCCACGCGCGTTAGGTTTAGGTTTAGGTTTCCCATAATGCCCTTTGGCAAGGGAATTAGAAGTCTGTGCTCGGCTAGTCAGCCATATTGATATTGCTCGGTATTGCTGTTTGTGGAATACTCTGAATCTTATTGCAAGAGAATGAAAACTAATCAGAAGTGTTAAGCAAACAGCTTTGCGCGAATAGAGTCACTCTGTTTATTCAAAAATGTTTACCAAACGAAAAGCTCCCAGCGAGGGCTCTCACCATGATCACCAATGCGCCAATCCCGCCCCACCACAAATATGACCGCATCATCTTTAGCAATAATTGGTCTTTCAAATGGGACCATAACATCGCCAATGCTTGATACGGTGCTGTAGTGTCGAACTCAGCATTATGTGTTCTAAATCTAAATCTGAGTTGGTAATCCACAAAGGGGTGTGACCCATCACTGTGGCCATATGATCAATGTTAACTTCCCAATATTTTCCATGTATGGTATTGCTCTGTAGCTAGTACCCATGCTACTTGAGTTGTTTGTACTACTTGACGCGCTTCTACTACTTGAGGTGCATGTACTACTTGATTTGCTTGTCATACTTGAGGTGCTTCTACTACTTGAGTTGCTCGTACTACTTGACGCGCTTCTACTACTTGAGGTGCTTGTACTACTTGACGTGCTTCTACTACTCGAGGTGCTCGCACTACTTGACGCGCTTCTACTACTTGAGTCGCTTGTCTTACTTGAGGTGCTCGTACTACTTGACGCGCTTCTATTACTTGAGGTGAATGTATCACTTGAGGTGCTTGTCTTACTTGAGTTGCTTGTCTGACTTGAGGTGCTTGTACTACTTGACGTGCTTCTACTACTTGAGGTGCACGTACTACTTGAGTTGCTTGTCTTACTTGAAGTGCTTGTACTACTTGACGTCCTTCTAATACTTCAGGTGCATGTAGTACTGGACATCCTTCTACTACTTGAGTTGCTTGTATTACTTGGCGTGCGTGAAGTGTTCAAGGCACTTGTACTGCTTGAGGAACCTGTACTCTTAGCGGTGGTTATAGTACTTGACATACTTGTATTATTTGAGGTTCACTTGTACTACTTGTGGTGTTTTAGGGTGCTCTGGGATATGCATTTGAGAACTAGCGATTTTTTTTGTACAATGAAGCGAGCGTATGATGGGTTATGTAAGCCCGACCCACACTTGAAAAAAAAATGAAACCTTATTACAAATAAAATTGGAAAACTAAATTATCGCGTATACATGGTGTTTCAAAAGTTCGTGTTCTTTTTTCAACTTAGAGAAAATATTGCTTTTCGAACTGTCTGGTCTATGAGGCCTTCCAAGTTAATAAGTCATGTTTACACTTTTTCCACGGGCAATTTCAGTAGCCTGCATGTCCCCCTTTGTGTCTTATGACTTTTGTCACAGGCGTCGTGGCACAGAATGAGCCAGCTCTTTTAAGGTAGCGGGGGCACTCTGCATGCCTGGCGTAGCCGCGTTTTCAGCTTTTCCATTGTTTTTGGGACCGGATCGTGGTACGTAACCTCGTTGATAATGCTCCAGAGATTTTCTGCTGGATTAAGGTCTGGGGAATTAGCAGGCCACTCGTTTTTTTCAATAAAATTGGGTAATTTCCTCTCTGGCACCATGTTTGAGTAGCCTTGGCTGGGTGAGCCGGTGCTTCATCAATGAAGGGAAAAGAATTGTAGTACTTGAAGTTGCTACCATGATGGCAATGCCCAAGAGGTTTGAACAGTCACACTCTGATCACAGCATCCCCAATTTCTTGATCAAAGAATCCCCTTGTCCGAAACTCAAGAGCTTTCCCTACTAGCTCTTCCCTAGATCCTTGGATGAAATTTGATATACCACAGTTGTCTGCCAAAACTGCATCAACAAATAACTGCCTTAGTGTTAATGTGTCCTGGTCTTCACCCTTCAACAGACGAAGTGATTGTAAGTGCCCACATACCAGACCTAGCTCCTCCTGGGCTAGTTTCGAAAAAAATTCAAAGTATTATTAAGGCCCTGTTTACACAGAGAAAAATTGTCCTGGCTAGAGGGGTTCCCCTGACCCAAGCTACCCTGGGTGAGCCAACTTTCCCTACATTTCCGATAAAAATGCAGCGAACCGTTTGCATGAGAAAAAAAACGTTGGCTCGGGTAGAAGGCTGGCCCGCGTGGCATGATCACCTTTTCGAAGATCAACTTTTTTGCCATATAAACATTTTGGCTCGCCAAACAAGGTCAACTCATTCAAGGAAAGCAACAACATGGAGCACAAGCGAACACTGTTGTCAGCCCTTGACTCGGCTAAACGGGGCAACATTTCTGTCATATAAACGCTCACTAATCCTCGACTGGGAGGATTCCACGTAAACGGGGCAGAGATCACTATTATTCAGATACCAGTTGAACTTATGAAAGGCCCAAAGAATTGACAAATGGCCATGAATCAAGGAATGTTATCCAGTAATGTAGAATTGAAAATCTACTCGTTTCCTGGGCTTATTTTTCCTCAGGATCACCCGTTTGGTCAAGATTATCAATATCGCGAAACTTTGCGGCGCCACCGAGACGAAGCCTGCAGAACAGCCCTTAGAGCGGTGGCGAGGCTTGCGAAGCGTGGGCTACGCGCGAGTCGCGCTTCGCGGCTGAACCCCTTCACGTCGTTCCCAGAGTGAAGGGTTGTCTCGCATATTTCTTCAAGAAATGAATCCAATAAATGATTTTCGTGACAAGGTATTTCTTCAATTAATGGCTGTAAAAATTCTCTATTTTGTATCTAATTCGAACACCACAAAAATGCCAAGCTGCCGGACAATACATGATCTATAATCTGGAACAATGAAGGCCTTATAAAGCTGTTCTTAGTACACGAGATAATTACATTAACGAACCTCGTTGGTGAGTTCGTATAAGGTCGTTGTGGCCTAAATCTCTTCTTGGAGTAACTGCCGAATATCCCACCACTATTTGCTAGAATTTAGCCGCGTACTTTTGAGAACGAGTCAGATACTGCGTGAAAACAATCTCAATCCCCGGAGGGGGGTACTCCCTATAATGGCCTATACGGGGAGGCTCCGCCCGAAAGGGTTACCTTTTTCACGCTTTTGGTACATGAAAGGGTAGGGATTTCACGAGTCGAGGTATATGAAAGGGTAGGGAAATCTATCATTTAGGTATTTAAAAGGGCCTTTCATTAAATTATGTCAATGGAAGGTATACGAAAGAGGTATCTTTTCTACCAAAAATGGTATATAAAAAGGTAAGGGGTCCACCTCGGGGCGGAGCCTCGCCTTATTAAATTTTTTACCCCCCCCCCCCTCCGTCCCGGG
>BLFK01000397.1:2063435-2070935 GCA_014634185.1 Astreopora myriophthalma | reverse complement strand
GCTGAATATAACCATCCTCTATTTTTTCAGAGTGACTGCTGGGTTGCAGTTCAGATGTATGTTTACCTACAGTGTATGTATTATGGTGAGGTATTTAGAAATTGAAATCTTTTTTCTTTGTTTATTCACGAAAGGCTTGTACATCCCATGGGGCTGATCCTGACGAGGCATGTGTAGGCTGCTTGAGATCAAAAGCTAACATTGGAAGGTAACTTAAAGCAGTCCCTCATAAAGGACAGCTTAGGCCTTGAATTCATCAGTGGTTGCCTTATATGTAGACAGCATGTTATACACATGACTATTATTGTAGCTTGGACTAGCTACATGCAAGTGGAGCTTGTTTTTTTTGCCATGTAATATACTCCCAATATTTTCTAACTAATTTACTTATTTAGAGATCTCAAAGTGAAACCCTTTACTTTTTCATGTGCCAAATGGGTCCACATCCTGAAAGCCTGTTTTATGTGCACACCACCGTCTTACATTTCAGAATGTTTTTAAAAATGAGTGCCTCCTATTTCTGAATTCAAATTCTGTATCCTAAAGATCCTCTAAAATAAGCATTTCTACAACATTAGCTACTTTAAAAGTTTGATACTGTACAAGACTCTGAGGGTGTTTTAATTCACCATGTATTTAGGGCTTGCACACTGTATGTTATTAATTCAGTGTGTTACTGTTAAGAGTATGGGGGTGTTGCTTGGGTTTAATCTTTGTTTCATACTGATTCAATTCTTGAAGATTCGATAGTACTCATTGCTCAAACCTAACTTGTTGTTTTCATTTTACCTTAGAAATAGGCTCTGTCTTAGCTTCCCACCATTGCTAGTCTTGTGTGATTTTAGGCCTTTTTGTCCGAATGCCTTCAGTATGTGTCACTGGTATATATTATGCAAGCTCTAACAAATGACTCAATCACATGTTAAAGAAATTCAACGTCAATTTTTTGTTATCTTCCAGAGGTTCAGGTCTTCGAGACGACCTCAACTTTCTTCTTGAGGAGGATTTGTGTAATGTGAACCTGTGCTCATTGCACTGTGAGATGCGAAACTGCGAACAGCTTTTGGGGTCTTTAGGCTTGTTTGCCTATCGTGTTGGCAGCCTTGACAAGTTAAACGAAGCTTTGTCTAATTATGGACCCGAAAACTGCAGAGGGTTTTCTCGCATTACCGTCAAAGAAAGAAAGGGGCAGCAAACAGCTATAGACAAGCAAAACATACATGTGGCCTCATTCTCAGGTATAGTTGGAACAACCTACAATGTAGACAGGGGTATCCACTGGGTAAATTAATTTAAAAGATTTTTGTCATTCCTGTCCGCTGAACCAGCAGTCATTGACAGTCTCTATATTGATAGTTAAGGACAGTGATCTGTAAACCTGGTACTGACACCTTATAAAAAAAATTGACATCAGGACTTTCTTACAAGATGAAATCAGTTAACTTCAGCAAGTAAAAATTTGTCCTTGTTGTTATTATATTGTTATTCATTATTTCACAAAGGGAAATCAAATTGCTTGTTCATTGATAAATGATTATGGTAACATGTAAGTGCCTTACTGGCTATCTGCATGTATCAATTCACACATTTTCAGCCTGCACTGTTGAAATTTCGTCATGACATCATTTTAGGAAAACAACATTGCTCTTAATGGAAATCAGTTCTTTATCCTGTATATGCTTTTGTCACAGGAACTACTGAAAGAGCAATTTTGAGAAATTTTGAGGAAATTGTGGAAAGGTCATTGCCACTTGAAAAAGTGTCAAAGTACTATGGGGAATGCTCTGGTGCATCAAAACAAGTGGTCCTAAGCTATATTACCTTCTTTGAAGAGTGCATTGTGGTACGTCCTGACATTTTACTAAGCAATTGTCGACAAGGTTTGAACTGTGTTATTCACTTTTATGCTGTGAAAAATATTTATTTTTTTTTCTGTTTTGGTGGGGGAATTTGTTGGGTTGAATGCAATCCTATAACCTTTAATAACAATGATAATAGTAACCTTTATTTACCTTCAACAGTGTTTATAGCACAAGTGCTTGTGCGGCTGAGCATAAACTAAAAGTAAAAAATAAATTGAGCATAATATGATTTAAAATCCCAAATGGCAGGAGTCAGACTAGCTGCCAAAATGGGAATTGAACCCAGGACCTCTGGATTTCAAGTCTGGTGCCCTAACCACTCAGGCACCCTGCCTCCCGGATCAGTTCTGGTATAGAGAGTAAAAGTAGCTATTTACTTTCACCTTTTGTAGTTCATAGATGAGATGCTCAAAGAAGGTACATTTGTACGTGATCTTGGCTCAGGTCAAGAAACAGTCAAGTTAGAGGACACAAAAGGTACTATTCCTGCAGACAAGGTTACAGGATTTAGTTGTTAAAAATAATATTTATAATTTATTGTTTTGCATTTTGATTTCATAAGTTGTACACAAAATGAGGCTGAACTTTGTGGTTCCATTCAGTAGGTACATTCATGTGATACCTACCCCTTAACAGACAATTTTTCAAAGGGAGTGAAAATCTAATAGCTATAAAAGAATTTTCAATTCTCTAGTATGTGGTCTATGGTACAAATAAAAGGTCCTCTCCACATGTACTTGTAAAGCAAACATATTCCTAGGACAGCCAAATTTCTTAAAGTGAAATCTGCACTGAATTTATTTCTTTTAGAGTTCAAATCCTTCTTGGAGAACCGCAAAGAGTATTGGACTCTAAAGCAAAAAGAAGCAGAAGACAGGTTCCTGGAGTTAGAGCAAGGCCAGGCTACCTTTAAGGAACCAAAACAGAAAAAGAGGAAAAAATCAAAGAAAGAATTGCTACGAGAGAACATCAGTGAAGATCCTTTCTCAACATATGCAGCAGAGCTTCAAATTCAGTTTTTTGTGAAGGTAAATTATTATTATGTACACTGTAAGAAACAGAATAGTTTGTCTGTCTGTGTGTATGCATGTATGCAGGAGGAGTACTTTAGACTTAGGACATCTTAAAATCTCTTATCACAGGAATAATGACTTATAATTTTCAGATCTGCTAAGTGAATTAATGCCTGCCTGTCCTTGAGTAAAAATTTTTGTATGGCTCAGGATTTGAATTATTCAACTGAGTAACGTTACTGTAACACTGCCTATTCATTTTAGGTATGTTGTGATTGGAGAGACATTGCCCTTACCATACGCGATAAAGTATTCAATCAGCACGAGGAACAGTTGATAGACATCCATGATATCAAGGTAACAAACACTCTGTGGCCTTGAAGAGCAAGTTGATTAGAAACTGCTTAAGTAAAAATAAAGTTGGAGTCATGTACTGTCATTCTCCCTGTATTAAAGCCAACATCCGTAGGACGGAGCTATATATGTGTGTTTGTGTGCATCTCTGGGACTGCATTTTGTTGTCCCCTTGGAGGGGTATTTGTAAGGGGGGTTATGTTTGTATTGTATTTTCCTTTGTGTAAGAAATATTACAAATGCTAGAACTGAAAATGTCCAATTATTAATTACCCAAAAAGCCATCCCAGCTATCAGTGACAAAAAGACCCTTAATTAATGTGGTCTAGGATCATACAGGTAACACAGGGTTCCAGGTTTGCAGCATTGACTTTCAAGTCATGTTGTATTCTTCTTTTTTGTAACCGATTAAGTTGTCTTTGTAATTGCGAGGGTTCTTCTTTACAGTAGCAAATGCGGCACATGAAAGGGCCAATTAATCAGTGTTTGTTTATATCAAAAATGACATTAGTGGCTTTGTTGCCCTGCAAATATAGCTACAGCTAGTCAAGGCAGAGCAAGATGAATGCAAAAAAATGACAAGTACAGACTATTAAGACACTATTTTTTACATAGTAGTGCAGATAATTATTTAAAAGTATTTATCAAGAAGTAATTATTGTCTAGAATACTAAAAGAAGAACCCAATAAGTTCTGCTATCCTTGTGGCTGGTACTGTAGTTATTAAATCAGATATTGATTCCTGCCACTGCTGTTACATCTACTGAGATACCTGAATTGCTAATTTAAGGGTTTTAATTTATTTCTAGTCATGGTTTTCTTGAACAATTTACTGATAACTCTCTTGTTTTGAGTGAGCTTTCCCATAGAACTACTGTCTTAACATATTGGAAGATGACCGTGTTTATTTGTGGTTTTTGTTTCAGTGCAAAGAGTGGGGATTTCTGTTAAAGAAATTATTTGGCCACCATCTTGGCACAGGGGACTACGGACACCTTGTTGTGGACCACAGTGCAATGCTATTGCGACATTTTCGCTCCCTATATAAATATTCTGGGCAAGGATTTGAGTCTTCACACAAGCTGCACAGGCAGTTGTATTCCAGGGCCACAAATCATGATTGTTCTGGACAAGGCCAGTCTTGTGAGCATTACATTTTATTACATTGTAAACATATAGAAATCATAAAAAATGAAAGTTGATCATTGCAGCAATGGTGTACAGTCATATGAAAAACATTTTGCAACCAACCATAGCCCTTGAGAAACAAGTGATTTTGTGTTTGATGTAGTGCAGTCACTAGGATGTCTGGACTGCCAACTTAACACCTACTTTCAGTAGTTTAAAAAGAACCACCTTTGCACAAACTTTTATTGTTTGTGGAAACTGCTTCATCTCCAGCTTTGGTAGTTTAGATATGACTTCTGCCTTTCTTATTTGCAACTTTGGGGCAATAATTTACTTTTCAAGTACTCAGATTCTAAATTTTAAGCTGATTGACATGTAATTTATACTCCCTCTTGACTCTTGTTGCTGTAAGACATGTTACATCCAAGTTGAAATGGGATTGTTACTAGCAATTATTAAAAGGTTTAATTCATTTTCAGTGAACCAAATCCTTACCCACTGGTATACAACTACGCTTTTGTCACTGCGTTATTCATTCCATCAAGCAAGGGAATGCATCATTTCCGGTTAGTTTTGGGGATCAGTCTTTTTGCCCTTCATTAATTGTTTCTGTATTATATCAAAATGTATTTGAATTAGAAAGGTCTATTCAGAGAGCTAGAACAGGTGTGAAATTGGTCCAGTCAGAATTGTATAAAAAGAACAAGGGAAAACCATGACCAGTAAGAGCTGAGATGAGGTCCTACACTTCTTTCCTAAATGCATCAATGGTTCACTTTTACTGATTAAATTAATTTCATTTTTTGGTGACCAAATGTATTTGCTGAGTGCAATTTCGTTTTGTTTGTTGTTGTTCAGGCAAGAAGAAGTTCTTTTTTCGTGGGTGTGGCTGGAAAAGCATTGACATGACATCATGGGGAAAGGACAAGAGAAATTGGATAATGGTGGTGTGTGATTTATTTAACCAAATGTTTGGAAATGACTTCTTGGTGTACACATACACTAGTGATCATGGTACCCAAGTTAGTGATGAAGATATATCAGGACTGCGGGAATATGATCATGATTATTGGGAAGTCCAATACACCAATCTTGTCCTGAATAATGAGGAGGAATCATCCACCAAAGAAGGTGAAAAAGAGAATTTTTGTAAACCAAGGCCTCCTTCAAACTCTGACTTGCCAAGTGATGTTCCTGCAAGCCTGTTCCCTGCCAATTTGGTCAATGACCAACAAGATGATGTTCCTGCAAGTGCAATTGAAAATTTCCAGAGTCCAAGTTCACTGAAGCCTAAACATCTAAAGCATGAGGACTCTGATCACTGCACAAGTGAGAATGTATCACCACATGGTCTTGCCAAGGATGCTGTCTCCAACCCAGGAACTGGTGGTGTACATGTATGTGCTCCCTCACAGAATAATGTCCCTCAAAATGCTATTCTAAAGTGTCAGAGTAACCAAACACCTGAGCAGGTAACTTGTGAAGACACCATTGATGATGTAACTGTAGAATCGCTTGCCAGTGGATTTTCTTGTCCGCCTTCCGTCACTGAAGAAGGGCAAACTGATGGATCAAACCAGTGTGTCCTACGTGTCTCGATGAAGGAAGCCACCACAAGAGCTGAACTAGCTGCATTGTTCAATCTAATACCGCCTATATCAAGTAAACCATCCTCTGGTATCCGTCCAGTTTATGAAGCTACATCTTCAACAAATTCAGATCCCTTCACATTAAATATGCGCCCTTGTGAAAATATTGTTAAGGAAGCTCAAAAGCTTCTTGATGACGAAAAGGACAAGGGAAACAATCCGTCTGGTATCAACATAGAGGGAATTGGACAGTTTTCCGAAGCTGGCCTATCAGTCTTGAAACAGTTTTGCAGTATAGTTAGTACTAGATCCAAGGTATGTTCTGAGGCAAATTGGTTGAACCAGTTGAGTTGTTCATCACAAGATTTAGTGAGGATTCAGCAAGCCCTTTGGCACCAATCATCCACTGATATAATCCTTAGGTTTGGCACGAAAGCTATCGACATAACTTCATTTTCAGAACTTGCATTGGAAAGATATATCGACAGTTTTGTGATAGACATTTCCATAGGAAAGTACTTAAAGGAAGCAATAACGAATGGAAATGAGAACACACTTTACTTTCCTTCAGAAGTTTTTGACTGGATGAAGGCAATTGACAAAAATTTCAAGAAAATGCAGGTGGCAAGAACAGCATCTGAATTGAAGAATTTCAACACCCTCCAGCAAATGTTAGTGCCAGTCCATATGCCAAACCATTGGGGTTTGATTTACATTGATTTGCTGAATATGGAGATGTACTTTGATGATGGACTTAGATATGTCCCCCCACCTACAGCTCTTTCCACAATCAAAGATTTGTTGGAATTGCTTACAGAAATGCATCCATCTCATGCGACCCTCCAAACAAAGTTCTGGGTAAACTGCAACCACTTCAAACGATTTGGAATGCCATATCAAAGAGCAAATGATTCCAAGATGGTTGGTGCTGGGAGCTGCGGAATCGGTGTTGTTATGGCAGCAAGAGACTTCCTGGAGAAGGGGCCTTCATGTATCAACAGCTTTAAGTGGAAATACAGTAACATGGACTTGCATCGGAAAGACCTTATGCTTCAGATTCTTGATTGGGCCTGCATGTAAATTTCTTTAGCTTTCAGTGACAATGCTTTGTTCCAGCTCGTTAATTGTATTGAGCTGTTGCTATCTATTGGCAGAACTTGTCTTTTGTTGCCTAACCTGTTTATTTGACCTGCTGTTATCTGAAGACAGAATGTAATTTAAGTTTTCAACTAACTTTAAAGTTTTCTATCTTCTTGGGTGTTGTTATCTGAAGGCAGACTAGTATTTTCCCCATCTAACTTTAAACTTTTCTGTCTTTCTTGGGTAGTCAGCTCATGTGAGTTGTTGTTATCTGAAGGCAGAATAGTATTTCCTTTTCATCTAACCTTAAACTTTTCTGTCTTTCTTGGGTAGTCAGCTCGTTTGAGTTGTTGTTATCTGAAGGCAGAATAATATTTCTTTCTCATCTAACTTTAAACTTTTCTGTCTTTCTTGGGTAGTCAGCTCATGTGAGTTGTTGTTATCTGAAGGCAGAATAGTATTTCCTTTTCATCT
>BLFK01000397.1:2051925-2062520 GCA_014634185.1 Astreopora myriophthalma | reverse complement strand
GGGGGGGGGGGGGGGGGGGACTGAGTAATTACTTTTTCTCTCCTTGACAAAAGTAGTGTGGCGTAAGTTGGACGCTGGACTTTTGGTTTCTTGCTCGTTGTTTTCTTTCTCGTCAGAAGTTTTGCAGCACTTTTCTTCATTTTCTACTGTTACTTAACTTTTAGTTTTGCAACTGTCGACTCCCACTACCCCACGACAGACCATTCGATCTTTTTGAAAGAAATTGTTGTTTCCACACACGTTGAAAGAAAGGGACAAAAAGCCGGAAACCATGATTATAGCACCTCGCCGTGAGTAAGATTTGGTCAGTCACGTTGCTTTATTAAAGCGCTTTGCCGATTTCGCATTCGTCTCGATTTGGTTCATTTCTGTAAGTGTTGGAAGAGAATGGCGAGAAACAAGCGGAAGAAGATTGTAGACAGAGAGAAACTGAAAGGCATTCGAATTGAAGCAAGGAAACGTTGGAGGAATAAGAAGGCGAAAGCCAAATGCATCACGAACGCTGCTAAACTTACTTGCGAGACAGAGGTTAGACCTACGGTTTCTGTTGCTGGACCAGTGCGGCTTTCCATGAGCTGTCAGCTTCCCGAACCAGAGCCAGGTTTTACTGAGCCGCAACCGGCCAAGCATTGTGAACCAGATGTTGCTGGATCAACCTCCAAAACGAAGAAATCGGACGAGTCTCGAACCCGGACGTCTGCACCTTCGAAAGAAATCAATCCTTCAGAGGTAGTCAGGTCCGAAAAATTTTTGGGCTCTGGTTCTTTTGGCACGTGTTACCTGGCCTACTACAGAGGTATCTTGGTGGCAGTAAAAGAATTTAAGCCTCGCGAAACAAGGTCTCAGGATGAGATAAAGAAAGACCTGTTAAGAGAAGCTGAAATGATCGGCCAGCTCGGTGACCATCGTGGGCTACCTTTACTGTTTGGGGTTATCACGAAATCGCCACCGCTGCGGCTTATAACTCAGTTCCACGGTGAGAAGAACTCTTGCACTACTTTGCACAAGGCAATTAAAAAGATGAAACTTGACAAGCCTTCTTGGCAAGGAATTCTGATCAATATCTCAGAAGCCCTAGGCCATATTCACAAAGCCGGTGTTCTCCATAACGATCTCAAATCGAACAATGTTGTGATGGAAAAACGTGGGGAACAATGGAATCCCGTTGTTATTGATTTTGGGAAAGCGCGACTGATTGCCAACCCAAAACCACTGATGAGTTTGTCATCTTCTGCACAAGAAGAATACCGACGGTCTTATCCACATATCGCGCCAGAAATTGTCAGTGGAAAAGGGCAGCAAAGTGTGGCTTCTGATGTCTTTTCGTTCGGAAGGATTGCGCTGAAAATTTTAAATTTACTACCTACCGCAACAGCACTTTCTCTGAAACTGGCGAAGAAATTAACCTCGGATGATCCAGCTAAGCGCCCACGATTAACTGAGTTTGCTGCTGTTTTTTAGACACACGTGGATGAACCTCAAGAAATTAGCCCTTTCACATGTACTTTTTGCTTCGAGTTTGAAGCTTGGACTTTCCTTGTGTTATTGTCGGCGAAACTTTAGTTTCCTGTTATACAAATTGTGAGCTGGTGTTGATTGTAAATTTCTTAATTTGGCATACAGAACATCTCATTGTAATAAGTGGGGTTGTGAAATTGGGAATTTCTTTTAAAGACAAAATGTTCTTCTTGGAATGATTCTAATCGGTTGTTATACTGCGAACAGTTCCAGCCGACTGACGCAAAGTGACGAATTTACATTTCTACGATAACACGAAGAAATCTGTTTTGTCGGAGTAAAAAAAAAAAAAAACCCTTCAGCAGAAATGCGCTTTCCAATTAGTATATCTGATAAGACTCAAGAGTGATGTTATTGTTCAATGTGCTGACGCGAATTGTTTCCAGTTAGTGTTTTTATCATGCAAAAAGGCCCTTAAAAATACAAAACAAATATGCTGCGTCTTTGTTTTTCTCTTACAATGCGTGTGCTTTTGGGAATTGATCTGTGTATAGGGTGTCACCGAAATCTCATTAACTAATTATATAAGTGATATTCTCGGACAGGCGAATGTGCGAAGTGCGTTCTGATGTTACAGGCCTTAATTGGTTGACGGTAGATTCAATCTACCGTCAGACTAATTTGCATAAATTTTTTCACGCCTTAAAGCTCGTTATGCTGTTTGATCTTGTAAAGACCAAAAAACGCTTTACTGCATATTTTACCGACATTAGTCTTGATGCCATTTTATTTGACGAGAAATGAAAAACAACTCGCCGTTGCTTGCCAGTCGTTGAGAAAAGACTGATAGAGCTCTACTATTTTCTTCACTAGTGACAAAGAGCCGTCCGTGGCCTGTGATTGGTCGGACGATATTTTTCACTAGTGACAAAAACCGTCCGACCAATCAGAAGCCAGCAATCACGCACAGGGATGAAATTTATTTCATTGATTTTTGGCGCGAAAATCTCAGTATGTATAGGATAAAGACTAGTACAAAATGGCCGACTGCGTACCGCAGAAAGGCGTACCAGAATACTGTTCCGTGATTGGTTCATTGACTGAACCGCGACCAGGGTCGAGTTTTGATCTCAACACGAGATCCTTACATGTAAATAACACTGAAAATAAAGTTCAGGTGAACTTTACGTGGAACTTGATGAGGTAATTGAGGTGCTATAGAGAAAATAAAAAGCAGAACTTAACCTAGAAGTTCATGAGGTAATTGAGCTGCCATAGAGAGAATAGAACATTCCCTGGATCAGTACACTTAACGGTTTTTTTTCCTTCTATAGTATATTTTATCTCCCTTAAGCGACGGGTGAGGCAACAAATGAAAGACATGTACCAGGGAATGTTGGACGGTTTTTCAATTTTTAAATCGTTTACTTTAGTTACTTCAATCTTTAAAGTTTGAAGACGGTTATCGAAGTAAGATAGCCCACGCAGTAACCGATTTTTACTGTTTTCGGAAAATTAGCACGATAATTCATGGTGCAATTGTTGCCCTATACGACAACTGATTAACGCTGTTCAGTAGCGTTGCCGCTGATAGTCTTTTTTATTCAAGTTACGTTACTTTCCCATTTCTCCAAAAGACGTCTTGTTCCCGTTATGCTAACCAAAAAGAAACGCGGTTTCTTGGAAATAGAACGTGAAAACAAGCATTGCGGCCGTGGACGATGTCAAGGAGTAACCAGAGAAGGCAACGTACGATTATGTAATGAAATGCGGCGAGGTAACTCTTGAAGGCAGCATTTCATCAATTTTAGCAAATACGCATGCGCAAAATTTTCGAACTGTCTACTTCCGGTCTACTCCATTGCGTACCATACGGAAGGCAGAATGGGTTACGGTTTCAGTATATATTGCTCGAAATCCTATGTCATAGTAAGGATCTAAGCTGTGAGTACGAAAGGGATCTGTCACATATGGTCTAGGGGCCGACATTTCTCTCCCTCACTGCCGCGTCGGGGACAGACAGGCTGTCGTGGACGGGTATCTGAAAGCAGCGTATAAGCGATCCGCGGGCCGAAATCTCGGGGAGACTCGTCATGGTACACCGCTCAGGCAACACGTCCAGAGGTACCGCTACTGATCCACAGTTTTTGTTTGTTTTATTTTTGGCATTTAGTCTGCGCATGCGTGAATGCACGAAAGCACTGTTATCTTTAGTGCGTACCACTTAGGAGACGCAGTGACTGCATTTAAGTGATAGAATGACCCTTTCTTTGCTTCCTAGAAGCGATGAGGCTTGATAATTTGCCTTTCTTATAGTTTTGTAAATAAAGGCTTGTTTTGCGACAACAATAAAAATGCTCGTTTAACGGGGCGAAGCTCTTACAAAAGCTAGCGTGCTAAGTTTATTTATGGGGACACTATAAATACTCTTCTTGCAACAGAAGAGCTCAGCTCGCGATAGTGGAAATAAAATGTTTCCTTCCGCTGCTTTGTGCCCAGCAAGGCATGTTGGCTTATTTTGACTAAATTGCAACGAAGTGAGCCAATCCTACCAGTTGAAAGTATTACATTCCTTCTTGTAATCGCTTTGCATTCGTTTCTTCGTGTCTTTCTCCGTTTGCTTTGTTTCTATAAACGAAGATATAATACTTCCGGACGGTTGGATCGGGATATTTCGTGGAAATTCTATGGAAATGTAATGTCTACCAGTCATTAAGCCTATTTGAGACCTTTCCCGGCTGCCGGACATTTTGCCATTCAAACTGAAGATAGAGAATTTTCGGTCTTATTCAAACAAACGACCGGTGGCTTTCGGCCTCATCTTGTAGCCATTTTCAAATGCAAATTTCCGATTTATCGTACTTTAAGGGTTAAAAAATACATCAACACCGATTGTTGCACGCCAATGAATATTCAATAAGACGATTGAAAACAATAGAAAGCATTCTCCTAATAATGAATGAAAAGAACGAGGTATTGTTGCATTTCATTTTGTTGTTGATGTATTGAGAAGTTACCTTATTGCACGGTGTCCCGAATATTTCGCTAACGCAAATCGTCTTGCCTTGTTTGATGTGTCCTCATCACCAGGCAACATCCGTACTGAACTTAAATGCAATTAATTAGGTGTGTTATTAACCTTTGGGCCTGACACTCAGGTTAGTGTGTTATGTATGATTTTGTTGGCAAAACTATAATCTGGGATAGAAGCCGAATTCACGGTCCACGGTAAATAAATTAACTACTAATTTATCAATTCACAGATGACTTTTATAAAAAAAAATCACAGCTCAGAGCCCGGGCTTCACTGATCGAAATCACATTTCACGGGAAATAAAATAGGCAATTCACGGTTCACGAAAGTGTAATTTCTGACGGTCGAATGACATGGGAACGAGTTAGTCAGAAATTAAATATTCTGACAGCACGGTGTAGAGGGCCGTAGGCGGCTATGGGAGATTATGGTCATTCTACGTTTGTCAGTCGCTGAGGTTAAAACTTTATGCTTAACTTTTAAGAACTCCGCTCTCGGCTCATTTTTTTCTTCTGTATAGTAGAGTACCTTTCCTCGGGTCTAGCGCCGTTGCATTAGATAAGGAATACGTTTCCACATATTTTTGGCCACTTCTAAAGGGTGGCTTTTAGTGGTTTTTCGTATCTGGCACGGCACGATTGCTTAGTTTATTGTCTACAGTAATACAGTATATTTTGTCTATTTTCACGGTGGTATTTGACGTCCACTTTGTAATCGCTTCAGATAAACGGAGGTAATTTTGTTCAGCGGGCTGGCTGACGTACCCCTAATAAACTATTTTCGTATTGAAGTCTCCTGTTAGTGTAGTCAGAATGCACCCTTTACCACCCTCTTCGAAGACATATTTTGGGAAACGAACAAAAGACTTGAGGCCATTATCTCTTCGGCAGGTTTCCACTTTCTCATGCAAACGCAAATCACTGTCCATCAAGTATATCTTTTATTGAACATCGAGCAAAAACAGGAATTTTTTCTACCTCAGTGTACTGCGAATGATGGAATCCGAAAACTTTAACACACCCGATAAAAACATTACAAAATGAGAAGTGGTCAACAACAGGAAGTTTTGAACAGGTTTCCAGTATGAATTATATATGTTGCACAGTGTTCTAGACAACTTTAAGAGAATAATGTTGTAACTGCATGCCTTGCATGCATATTGTAATGTAACTAAAGCTGTCTTCATGAAGACTAACGAGAGTTGCGCGATACCCCGACAGTGCCGTGTACGAAGACTACCGTTTCTCTGCCAAGGAACAAAACACTTAGGGCAACGGACATACTGCGGTTTTACATTTAAAACATTTAAATCTTTGTAAAATACTTCAAACAGGCTTTTGTCCTTAATATTGTATTTTTCTGCCCAAACGTGGCTTGTTTACGGAAGGAACAGGGTCCTTAGATTCCTGGAAACAAAGTTCATCACACCTTGTGGCAAAAAGAATATTTTGTGCAGGCGAAAAAATACATACAAAAAAAGTATTTATTGTGAACAGTGGCACACTAACAGTTGAAGATTGATTAATTATTTCGAAATGAACAATTATGTTAGGTTACACGGTTTCATGACACAGAATAACAAGACAGCATACAAAACAAAACAATTGATGTCCCACAAATTGGAACGAACTTTAACCTAAGAAGAGCGGATGCAGTTTCCACGGATGACCTGATGGTTCAACGCCAAAACGTATTCGTTCAGATCCTGAAAACTCAATGCCAAAAGGGAAATTAAGAATGATTTATCGTAAACATTTTGATGTTACCATTATCAGTCGACTGACAACAGTTGACTCTTAATGCAGTACCAGGCACAGGCGCCCCAATCCTTTCCAAGGCTTTGTATGGAAAAGAAATCGGGTTTTCAAAGACCGTAATCACTATTGTTTCACAACACTAATGTTATTTAACGCTTCGTTCCTTGCTGTCTGTCTACTGTGGAGTAGCTGAGGTAGAAAACTCGAGAAGTAGACAGACAGCGACGAATGCAACATTACATAAAGTTCAGTGAATTTTAGTGTGAAATAATAGTGATGTCGACCATGGAGGCTAAAGCAAATAACCGAGTGCGTGAATATAGTAGGATACATGCAATTCCGCGATTGGTTTCCATTTTATAATCTGTTGATCTTTCTCTCAGCTAAAATGAATGATATCCTCATCGCTCTCGGGAAAAGCCACATCGCAGATCGCCTGCAGCTTAAAAGTCACGCGATCTGAAACCAAGAAAGAAAGAGGGAGTTAACGTTATGTAACGTTTTACTTGTAGTTGATTTTATTGTTCGCCTGTACAGAGGGCTCTGGTTCAAAGCACGCAGAAAAAATAAAACAGTTTGTCCATTTTTTCTGGTCAATGACACATTTGGCTTCAAGTTTTTCAGTCGCAAATCATTAAGAAAGAAGATGCCGGGAGGCATCCACGTGGGATGCGTTGATTGATGAATGACTGCCAACAGTCACAATGTTTTTATCCTACAAATAATTCTAAATGCACTCAAACCCTCAATATAATATTAAATATCTCCAATACTGGTCACAACAAAACCAGTGGTAGTTGTAAGATAACCAGTTTAATGCTTATTCAGCGTTGCAATATAACGCATTTATCGGTGAAACACCTCATTCGTTGAGATGATCATTTTATTGGTCGCGTGGCGAGCATACGCGGGAAAAATCCGCGTTCTTCTAACAGGTCTCGAACTTATGACATTCATTGGTTGTTTGAGGCTATGAATTGTTAACTGTGTGGTTTAATTTCTTTTGGTCAATCACAACAGACAAGGGCAATGAGACAAGGCTATGACAGCTCGAAGCAGTTACATTAAGCCCGCGCAAAGTCGCATGCGAGCAAGTCGCAAATGCTTCTGGGTTTGCTTCTGATTGGTTGTAAGGAGTGAGAGTTTTTGGCCAATCACAAAACGTAGTCATACAAACCCAGAGCACTGCGAAATAATAGACTCAACTGAAACGCGTTCTAGAGCATGCATTAACTTACCCACAAAGAGAAGTAACTTTGCTGGAGCTTTCTTATATCGGACAAACACCAAGTAGAATGGAACTCCAGTTAGAAGGAACAGCAGACAGAAAAGCGATTGAAGAGGAGCTTCATAGATCGGCGCTATCACCAAGTACGCTGAAACCAAAGCCATAAAGATAGGAATTCCTATCCACACCTAGGGGACAAGAATTAAGACGACATACGCATCAAAAACGAGATATTTTCTTCCAACCATTGATAGTGGTGACGGTGTCATGTATACCCGTGAGAAAGATGACATGCTAGATGCATGGACACTTTTTTCCTTTACTAAACCAAGAGAGGAGTTTATCGTAATCAAGCAGTCGATTTAAAGAGCAATGCTTACCTTGTAAGGTCGCCTATCATTGGGTCTTTTGTATCTAAACCACAGTAGGCTAGAGATCGTGGTGCCATAACACAGCCAACCGAAGAAACTGAAGTAATTTAACAACAACTCAAACGATGTGGAGTTGGGAATTAACATCACACATGAAATAATGCTCTGAATAAAAACGAAAAAGAGAAATGTAAAACAACGACGAACGACATACAATAGAGAGTTTGAACAACCACAAAGACGACGCTAACGCCCACGAAAACGTCGCTTCAAAATAATTATAAGTTTGCATTGCCGTAAGTACTTCACGATTATTCCATTTCGTTCACTCTGTACAGCGTGAGCGGCTGAGTATCCGATGACTGGATTGGTAGAAACGGCGTTGAAGTAAAGATAGAGAATGAAAGATTCACCGTTGTGTACTCACGTTGTCGTCAGAAACTCAAAATTTGGTCATTCCGCGTTATTTTGCAGAGGACGGCAAGGAAATGTACTAAAATGCATACTGCTGTGTACAGCGTGTGCACAGCTATTGGTTTTCCTCATTAAACATGTCGATTTGTGGCGTTGCCGTTGCCGTGGTCGTTGTTTAAACATCCTAATTCTATTCAGGGTGTTCCGGACGAGCCGTTCCCCTCGTCCACCCCCATGCCGACCGTAGTACACTGGGGTTGGAGAGCACGCCTATTTCTGTGTACTGGGGAAGGAAACTTACCGAGAAGACCATCGCTGGAAGCGGTGTTCGTCTTTTGGTGTGAACCATTGCAAGGAACCGAGGAAGATGACCCTCTCGAGCAGCCGCAAAGACTAGTCTGAAAAATATATACACATCTCTGGCTTTACACGCTCCAGTTTGTTTCCCATGTGTTAAACCTTCAGCCAAACTCCCTTTTAAAACCTTTCAAACTCACATTGTATGGATCCCACGCGAGACACTGAGCATACTCTAATGTCGGTCTAAGCTCGTCCAGTTGCCTTAGCCCCGGAGATGGTAGTCAATGAGTTAGTTCTAAGATAATTCAAGGGGACAACGGACTATTTTAAAATGATCGGTGCTTAAACATCAACCATCCGTTCGAGAAAAGACAGGGTGATCTTTATATTGTAAGCTTCATACTTCATTCAATTTCGTCTCTAGTTTATGCTCTCTGTGCAACGTATTTGACAATCCGAACAAACTCAGTTATATGAGTGTTAAGATCGCGTTCGTTTGTTTCTTCCTATCTTACCTTCCTCCCGCGAAAGTGTTGGCGTTAGCAGCGCCGAAAGTGGAGCAAGCGACGAGGACCGGAATGGTCCAGGCCATTACTCCGTACAACCGATTTGCAAGGGTCTGTCAACAGAGGGAAAAGAGACGATGAAAAAATGGTGTGGCCGCACGATCATCGCAGGGAAAATTTCACTCGTTGTTTAAGCCAACGCTAATTTCGATGTAATTTGACATCTGAAAAAGATGTCAAATCGTTATCGTAGCTTGACCGTAGACATTTTATAGGTATTGCACTGTTGCATTGTTTAGTGCACGAAGCCAATATGAAATCACATGTTGCATGCAAATAGGCCCGCAATACTGCTGTGCAGTTTGTGTTACAGCCTCAATTTTTATCGCAATTGTCTTGCTTTGCGAGCCTATGTTCCGAAAGACTTGCTGCAACCAATCACACTGAACTCCCCCCTCTCCCACCCGTTTTCAATCAATCAGATGCCAAGTAAAGGTGGGGTTGGCACAGGCTGTAGAGCTCGCAGATATTTTCCCGCGATTGATTTCCGTGACCGGACTGATACAAATTTTGCTTACACACTCACCACTGCAACTGCATCGGTGACCAAAACTTCTTGCGCTGATAACACTGTGATATATCCAATGTTCACCAACAAATAGCAAATTGTGACCAGCGGAATGCCGAGCCAAATGGCGAGAGGAAGGTTTCTAAAATCAAATCACAGTATTTTGTCCTCTCGGCTGGCAATTTTGAAAAACCTCAGACATAAATTCACATTTTAACATTCAAATTACAAATACTGTATCTCGAGCCCACAACCCGGAGCGTACAACTCCCATACCAGGGCTATGTACGGCATTTTCTACACACCGAGCTATTTTAGGACATGTTCAGTTCCAGTCCGCACGCGTCCAAACAGTTTATTATGCAAGGCTTCTGATTGGCTAGCAAGGCTCCTGTGGGAAATCAAGGAGTCTGAATTCGCGGGGAAGTCAATCTAAAAGTAGCTCGGTCTGTGTAAACGCCGTGACACAAATATATTGAAGTTGTACGGTCCGGGTTATGGGCTCCTGACTGTATTTATTACTCGTTGAATTGTTAACTGTATCATTTTATAGACCTATCTTTTCAAAGTGACCTACATGCGCACGCCAAGCGTTTGGACTGTGACACTGTGGGCTAGCTAGGCGCCAAGGTAGTACACGCGGATGAGGGACAGAAGGCTTCCTATAATACTGTCCCCCACCCCAAACCAAAATGAGAGGATCCCTGTGATATTAAATGTGGGAATTGTAACTTCCACATGGGACGTATCGGAAGTCAACGACACTTACGCATGCGCAGACAAAACGCCTAAAAAACAGGAAAATAACAAAAGCAGAACCAATAGCTCCGTTTTGCGCACACGGTTGCCCAGAAATTTTCAATTTCATCGTGATTTGCGGCAATTTTATTTTAGCCACCAACTTCAACATGTCATTCAATTTTTTTTTGCCGACTTTCTAAGAACCGGGGCCGAGTTCT
>BLFK01000397.1:2002368-2046915 GCA_014634185.1 Astreopora myriophthalma | reverse complement strand
GGGGGGGGGGGTTGCAATCCCATTTCCCAGCGCTTACTTTTTCCAAATCCCACTTCCCAGTGCTCAAATCCCATTCCCACTAGCAGCATTTAGAAAAAATCCCAGTGGTATACATACCTGCTCTTTTCTCTTTGCATCCACAAAACGTATGGCTCCTAA
Source organism: Astreopora myriophthalma (assembly GCA_014634185.1). Lineage (NCBI taxonomy): Eukaryota > Metazoa > Cnidaria > Anthozoa > Scleractinia > Acroporidae > Astreopora > Astreopora myriophthalma. The sequence goes on along the minus strand of BLFK01000397.1, from coordinate 2,046,756 downwards.
ATGTGACCCAGCAAAGACCCAAAGATTCATGACGGTTTTCAAAGATGCTATGAAGAGGGGGCAGTGACCTCATGGTGTGCGTGACTCTGGATTGAGCAGTCCAGGTTCGAGCCCTGGCCGGGGACATTGTGTTGTCTGTGTTGTGTTTTGGGGCAAGACGCTTTACTCTCACATTTCCTCTCTTCACACGGGTGTACAAATGGGTACTAGCGAACTTAATGCTCAGGGTAACCCTGCGATGGACTAGCATCCCATCCAGGGAGGAATAGAAATATTCCTAGTCACTTCATGTCACGGAAACCAGGATAAGCTCTGGCCTGATGGGCCACTTGGTTCGTATGCAGACTTTGCCTTTACCTCTGAAGAGGAGGGGATCCATTTAAACTGTACTGAAACGTGCAAGTAAGATGTTATAGCGACTAGGTACAAGTTCCTGCCGCCTCATATTCCTGTCATTCCTGCCTGCAGGAAATCTGTCATCCGACTTGTCAGTGTTCGTATTCTTCCAAGTGTGGTCGGACGGATCATGCTCAGCGTTGTCTCAAGAGTGCTGTCTACCTCTTCTTCAGGGTCACTGTCACTGTCACTTGAACTAAAGCTGTCTACCTGTTAGTTGTTAGGAGACTCTGGTGGTAGACTGGCATCCTCATTTGAATTAGCCGGCTCAGTGCTTTCGTTTGGAATTCTTTCTACGCCTTTCAGTGGATTCAAATTGACTGGTTTCGAGACCGTTTCAGTTTTAGAGGTAAAGTGCTCGGCCTGTCCATTGTATTATCTTGTCTTACATTTCGTTGTCTGACGGATTTACCATGCATCTTAGCCCACGCCCTCATTTCAGCTTGCTCGTTTCTGGTTATCTCCTGTGAGGCTGGCTTTGGTATTATTTGGTATTTGATGAGATGCAACGAAACTGCATGTGATGTTGGCAGTTTGTAATACGAATTTGGATGTGTGTAGTACGCAGCTGCCCACTTGGAAACCCTTTTCACTGCTTCTTCAACTGATGTTCCAAACATCAACGCATATTCGTACAATGTAAAGGTGTCTCGCCTAAAATGTGTCACGGCATGTTGATTATCAACGTGAAGGGTCTAAAGTGCTCCCATGTTTAACGTGATGTTGAAACCGGGGAATGATGACAATTCCTCTATGTTGGTTTTGATGGAGCTCAGAGACTTCTTCAGATGTTCGAGGGATTTTAAACATTTATTAGACACAGTACCTTCTGGGCCATCAGTGGCAGATGACTCCTTCAATGACGGTAAATCGAGGCATTAGCTGGATCTAAACACAAATGCTCAAAATTGACAGGAACAAGGTGCTTGGGCAATTTTCTGACGTTTCTCGACCCCAGGATGTAAGTGATGTATCTACTGGTCACGGTTAAAAGGCTTTCAAAATATTTATCCCATTCCCATTCCCATTCTGACATTTTTTTGCCCATTCCCAGTGCCCAAATCCCAGTCCCCAAATCCCAGTCCCAATGCCTAATTCCATTTCCCATGGCAACAAAAGGCCAATCCCAGCTCCCATTTTACCCCTTCAGGACCCTCAAGCAACTCGAGTAGTAGAAGCACGTCAAGTAGTACAAGCAACTCAAGTTGCGGGTTTAGGCATCTCAAGTAGCATGGGTACTAGCTACAGAGCAATACCATATATGGAAAATATACAGGGAGACTTTATGAGAGGTTAACATGCCGTTGGGTTAGTATATCTTTTGGGATATCCAGAATGGCATTTCTTTCGATTGCAATTAAGTGTAGCAGAAAAACCTTCCTGTCACCATCGAGATGCTTTCAAATGATTTGCTCTCATGGTTTTCGTTTGACTTCCCAAGGTAAGCCATAAACGTGCCATTATCTTCCATGTGTCGATAATTACAAACAGATTTTGTATTTGTTCTGTTTTTGAAGTGGATAGAAAATATCACCATTTGGAAAAGAAGAGAAAGCTCCGGAAACGTAGGATGGATCAGTTGCGCGCTAGACTCGAGGTAATTAGCGTTTTTGTTTCTTGTAAACAAAGGCCCAGCAGCCTCGATTGTTCAGCCGGTTGTTCAAAAGGTGGATAAACCCAGAACTATGATCAAAAATCACTTTTTGTTTTTCTTTACATTTCGAAAGTACTTGTGCTGAATACTCAGCATGTGAGATTTCATGCAATTATTTCAAGAGGAAGGCTATTTATTTTGACGGAGTTTTTTTTATTTAACGGTCTGCCATAACTTGGTGCGGTTCCGACCAATAAGCCCTCAGAGAGCTGGATTGAGGAGAAAGTGACGTCATTTACTCACCAGCTTAAAAATGGAGTGTGTGAATGTGGCTTAATTAATTAGGATGCAGAACAAGGATTTGACAATCTGAAAGCAAAAAACGCCAGTGCTGTATGCTAAATAAGCTACAATAACACACTCCATTTTTAAGCTAGTGAGTAAATGATGTCACTTTCTCCTTGATCCAGCTCTCTGAGGGCTTATCGGTCAGAACCGCACCAAGTAATGGCAGACCATTCAATCAGAAAAGTGCAGTTAAAATAAACAGTCTTCCTCTCGAAATTACTGCAAAAAATTTCACCTTCTGAGCATTCAACAGAAGTATTTTCGAAATGTGAAGAAAAACAAGAACTGATTTTTTTCATCATATTAGCACTTTAAACTCTTCAATCATGATTCTTTACACAGACAATAAGAGCAAATTATGTGTTATGTATAAATCATAAGGTATCCATCAGTCCCTCTACATTCATCTCAAATATAGTTGCTCAGCATACTTGTGTAGAGTGCCAGTGCACTGAGGCATGCTACTCTACGTTGCATTCCAGGTACATTGCTTGCCTTTTATAAATTAAGTAATATTGTAAACACAAGGAGAGTTCCTTTTTTTAACATTCCTCTCTCAAAGTTTGTCAGAATGCAGTGCTGTTTCTGGTACATTTTAATGAATTATAATAATTCTGAACTTTTGTTTGAGGGTTGACTTAGCCATGCATATCTAAGGACTTGATGCAATCAGTTCTTTTATTTGAATTCCTTGAAGAGATTAGACGAAGAAGACAGACCAACTGGTTGCTTACTCTGTCAATTGAGGAATGAAGTAGAAATAAATTATAAGGTAAGTTTCAAGTAGCAGTTTGCTGTCTTATCAGAAGTGGTAAATATAGATGTACAGTCATAATTTAATGCAGCAGGCCAGCTGAACTAGCACTTGAAGGCATTATTTGAGTACAGTAGAGTACAGTGGAATAGTTTAAACAAAAATAATTTCCATGAGCTGCCATTCAGTAGGGTGAGCCCTCCCCCTCCCCCTCCCCCCAAATTCAATTGCCCTTGGCTTACGTGTCTGCACACAGCTTGCAACAGTTATCCTCTACCATTTTTTTTACATGTATTACTCAGTGTTTGGGCATGCTTTTAGAGAAGGCAAGAAAAAAATAACAGCCATGTCTCAATTTAAAATTACTTACTTTTAAGGTAGAGTCCTTCATTTCCTCCACTCTGTTTTTTAGTTTTAAGTTCTGTCCAACAACTCCTTCACCAATGATGTACATGTACATGAAAGTGCTGCAAAGGATAGAAAACAATCCTTCGGTTGGTTTATCCTCCCTGCTTGTTCTCTTCCATTTGATGTAGAATGTCCGCTTGTTGTCCCAGTTTGTTTCACCCCACACAGGACGAATTTATGGAAGAACTTTGACAGGTTGGTTGAAAGACTGTTGTACACTTCTGTGTCCACAAATAGTAACTGAACTTGAGACCACGGGCATAGCCAGCTTTTCAACTTGTGTAGACCTCTTCGCTATAGGCCGCATTTTAAAATAGTTTTGTTTTGGCACCAGTCTGCTGAGCGGAAGGTCGTGGGTCAAGATCGCGGCCGGACCAACACTTAGGGTCTTAAAATAACTGAGGAGAAGGTGCTACCTTTGTAATGACATCTGCAAATGGTTAGGCTTTCTAGTCTTCTCGGATAAGGACAATAAACCGTAGGTCCCGTCTCACAACACTTGCGTGGGACCTTAAAGAACCCACACACTGTTTGAGAAGAGTAGGGGACGTAGTCCCCGGTGTGATGGTCTATCACTTATTCTGTTCTGGGGGCACCTGTTAATTCTACTGATTTAGATTTAAGATTGTGAACTGCGCCATAAAGCAGTCCAGATGGCTAAGTCCCCCACAAGGTGTTGTAAAGTGCATTTGAATATATTCATAGAAAATGCACTATATAAATGCTACATCATTATCATTATCATTTAAGAGAGTTGGGTATAAGAGTTGTTATAAAAGTCAAGTGGGCACAAAAAAAAAATTATTATTGTTGTAGGCCTGGGCTTGTGGGCCTAGATGAACACTTTATGGTCTGGCTAGGCCCCTGAGCCGAATTGCTGGAAGCATGGTTTAAGCAGTAACCATCAGTTAAGGTGGCTCAAACCAGTTTCAACACTTTCAGGAGACTCACTTCTTAGGACGATTGACACTACAACACTGTATCACGTATTAGCAATGTTGTGGTACCATATGAAACAGCAATTATTGCTGAATAAAATGCAGTCATTATTGTGACATGATACGTAACCATGGAAACGGGAACGCCCTGTAAAAACACCCTATATTTTGGCTTTAGTTGCTCATATCTCAAAAACGAACTCAGTGACCCCCATTTATTATTGCTTGAAAGTGATCAACAGACCAAGATGAAACTTCTGGCAAAGTCTAAAAAAATTCTGTGGAGCAGATTCAGAGCCACCTTAAAAAATAAAAAAAAATAAGGTGGCCCAGAATCCGCTCCACAGAATTTTTTGAAACTTTGCAGACAGTTTTATCTTGGTCTGCCGATCATTTTCAAGCATTAAAAAATGGGGGTCACCGAGCTCGTTTTTGAGATACGAGCAACTAAAGCCGAAATATAGGGGCTTTTTAATAGGGCTTTCCTGTTACCATGGTTACGTATTACGTCACAATAATGACTGCATTTTATTCAGCAATAATTGCTGTTTCATATGGTAGCATAACATTGTTAATACATGATAGTGTTATAGTGTCAATCTTTCTGATAAGTGAGGCTCTTGAAAGTGTTGAAACCGGTTTGAGCCACCTTAAGTCCTGTCAAAACCCACAGGTTGTCATTGTACACTGTATTAAATGTTATCCTGGGTTAGCGCAAACCTTGCTTTGAACAACTCAGCCATGAAGACTATTACTTTTTCATGAGTAAGGAAGATGTGAAAGACTACCATTGTCTGAGAATTGCTCAAGGGTTATTCTACCTCCAAGTCATGTTAATTTCACTTTTGAATAAGTGGAACTCACTCTAAAGTAACACTTGACTGCAGATCGCTCAGATGGAATTTTTTTTTCTCTCCAATAAAACTTACCCTCGCTTGTGTAACATTAAACATCTTTTTCATTGTCAGCAGAAATTTCAAACTTGGAGGTGCATTGCGCTGCAGTGATAGGGAGATGACTCTATAACTTGCCACTATCAGTATTTAGTTTAATTAAAGTATCTTATTTAATCTGGCTTCCTGGCATTTTGGGCTTATTAGTTATTTCAGGAAGTCAATACCCTTTATTTAATGAATCAAATTTATTCTTTGTAAATTAAGTTGAATCTTTCTTATGGGTACAATCAAGGTTGTTGTTGTTGTTGTTGCCTACACAAAAATCTATAATTAAGTTTTTGCTGAAATTCTCTTTTTTTTTTTTTCAGGTTTATGTGATAAGAGGCAATCAGAAGTATCAAGGGCCATCAGGAGAGCTAGAGCAATGGGTATTGAAAAAGTGTTATGGAGTTTGTTTTGTTACTCCTCTCTTGTCATACTGACTGCTACTGATTCTTGTTTCTTGTAGGCTTCATGCCTGTGACAATGAAGTATTTGGCTTTCCATGATGACCCAAAGTTATTCTAGTAGCCAGATAAATAAGTTCCTTTTGGTTGTACTTTACCATAATCAAAGATGTATATAAAATCATATCATTTTACTCATCTTAGTCCACTTGTGGTTTGTTGTTCCCAGGGGCCATTTTGCTAGGCTAAACTCTTCCAGCTTTTTTTCCAAACATTTAAGTAGAGCAATGAAGGAGATGGATTTTCATAAGCATCATAAAGGAAAATTATCAAACATTGTGTGGCATTTCAATAAGTTAATGTGCGGTCGTTGTCAAACAGAAAAATTAATTATGAGGACATGGAGTCACTGAAATGTCATTCAACACTTTTTATTGTTTATTTCCCTTTAAATTGAAAAAGAAAACCTCACAAGACGATTCCCTGATCACTTTTTGCCCTTAACATGCCATTACTTTTAATGTCACCATTCGCCACTGAATTAGTAGTCCAACTTATTGATCAAAAGGAAAAGAATCCCAGAGGGATTAACTCCTTCAGCGCCAAGGGCTACCCCAGTGACGAGTAAAATCGTCTGGCCTTAGACAGAGTAAAATCCCTAAAGTGGGTCTCGGCAGTGAAAGGGTTAATGGAGACATAGTTTTTGATCAGACGGAGAGGTGGTTTAACCCCTTCGGCGCCAAGGGCTACCCCAGTGACGAGTAAAATCGTCTGGCGTTAGAGTAAAATCCCTAAAGTGGGTCTCGGCAGTGAAAGGTTTAACTGAAGGTTCCTTTTTTCCTTCCTCAGGCAGTTAACAATTTAAGGGTTAATTGTGATATCATATTGATCGCAAAAGACTTTCAATAACTTTTCCTGTGATTATCATACATTCCACCACAGGCATCCCAGACTCACAATATGGGTGCTCAGTCATCGTACCGGTTTCTATGGGAAAGATAAAATTTTAAAAAAAAAATTGCCTAATGGTTGCTGAAAGCGAAGAAAATAAACTTACTTAGCAAGATTTCCTCACAGATAACAAATGATACGTGCATATTCCTAGCAAAGCTCTATTCACGCTCATTGGTAGGAACATGCATGTATGATTAAAGGAGCTCTGTCACGATATTTTGACGTATTTTGAGCATCGACAAATTTACCTTTAAATTGAAGGAAACCTGAAAATGATGCTTTACAAAGGTGGAAAAACACCAAAGAGAGAATAATAAACCAGACAGCAACAATGATGGTTAAGGATGGAGAAGATTGACACGGATTACAAACAACAAAATTGAAAAGTTTAGCTAAACTTTTCAAACCCATTTAACCGTGACATAGCTCCTTTAATGTAGGGAGCTGTGTGAAAATGTTTTAACTTGCATCCTTATGCCTGTTTGAGGCATTGTGTGCTGGTTTTGCTCCTCAGGTTCATTAACAGAGAGCAAGGCTGGACATTTGCATGTCTGGCAAAGAGCGAGCTTAGTCGCAGGCTATAAATGCATTGACAAGGAGCAGATTATGCTGAAAATTCTTAAGTACAGCAACCCTTTGTCATATGTGTACACTTTCAAGTCATCAATATGTTCAATAAAATATTTTTGAGGTGATTGTCTACATTTTACCCCAAGTAGTTTCTGTGAAGTGACTTGCTGAATCTTGCTACCATAAAAATTATCAAAGAAATTTCCAGTTAATTAGGCCGTGGCCAAAACCATCGTTGTGCAAGTTGTGAAGGTTCATTGAAGATAAACCACACGCAACCCAAGCTCCTAATGCAAGTTTTAATAGATGTCCCAGTAAAGAGAATGTATGGTAGAACATTGACTAACCGTCTAAAAGTGGCAATAAAAAGGTTTCTATACTTGTTCAAATAAACTTGACCTACCTAGAGTGTGTGGTTTACTTGTCTTGAGTCGATTTGTATGCCATTCTGTGGTAGGTCAAGTATTTGAACAGATAAAAATTACTACTACTTTTACATCGTCAGTCAGTGTTCTACATTCTCTTTTCTGACACATCCAGAAAACCTCACATTATGAGCTTGCATTAACTGTGGAAAAACAAACTTGAACTTTATATGCAGACAAAAATTCTCTTACTAGCATGCTGGCCAATGCAAGGCAAATGACAGTAGAGACACAGTGATGGAGTTACCACTTACTGAAACTGGGATAAGGTTGACAGGATCAAAATAATGATTCTGTTTATCAGCATGATGTTTATTGTCACCATAATCGAGCTTGATGTTAATTCTGTCACTAAAAGACTCCAAACACTATCAGTTTATAACCTTACACAAATTCATATTTTTATAAAACTGTCATGTGTGCATGACTCTACTAGCAACTCTGTATTTACATTAGAATAGAAGGGCTTGATACATGTACCTGTGCAACAATACAAAATAATGTAAAATATGAGTTCCTTAAAAAGGGAATCTTGAAGGTTAGCAATAGACTGGTCAAATCAAATGAGGCATACATAAAAGGAACATTAAATTTTACAGTGCAACAAACTCAACCAGGGCTACTCAGCATTAGTCAACTGATTTCGTGTCAAGGCTAGGACAAAAGCTTTGGCTGTTCATCAGTCAATCAAAAACTAGATGAGAGAAGAGAAAAATGGTTAACCCTTTAACTCCCATTATAGTTCACCACTAAATTTTCTCTGATTCTTATTGGTTTGAATTGGAGAGACACTATCAGCCCACAGTGCCCGTCCGAGGAAAATACCCGGATGGATAGTAGTCGTCCATGAAAATATTTCTGTAAACAAGAGGGTTTATAGAAAGTAAACAACTGAAATTGTATTAAGAGGGTTTTGTTGGTTGTCTTTTCAAATTTTACGTTTAGCTTTCCCAGCTTTAATCTAAAAAAGTTGAAAAATTAATATGATTTTTGAACTGCCGCAGGAAAGAAAATTTAGTGGTGAACAATAAAGACAATAGAGTGTTTATGTCTCGGAACTATCGGTCTGATAGTTGCCCCTTGGAAATTTGATGTTCTTAAAACTAGCATATTTGTTTTAAGAACATCAAATTTCTGCGGGGCAACTATCATCTGATAGTTCCTCCACAGAAACACTCTATTGTTTAAATAGCGCCACTTATAGATTTTACTCAGGCTGACGCCAGATGATTTTACTCGTCACTGGTAGACCTCTCTGGGACTAAAGGGTTAACAACATTAACATTGCAGAAATTCGCCAAGCAATTGGCTAATTAATTCTGGGTGGCCCCACTTGGGTTTGTCCAACTGTAACATTCTTTTATCTAACTATGCAAATGCAATTTATTAAGTACAAGCTTAATGCTACTGAAGGTTTCTATTCATGGTGCTCAAAGTAATTGCAAAAAATGCCTGTTTGTTTCCAATTTCAATTTTGCTTTTTAAATTTACAGAGGGTATACCAACAAAAGTTGCAGCCATGTAACTTAAAAGGGAACTAAATATGAAATAAATTGTTATTCACATTCTCTCATGAAAGTTCAACCAGATGAAAGATCCAGAGCATGGGTACCTCCCAGAGGCAATGTAAAGAATTTTATTTCTAGGCCCAGTTGCTCCTTAGCACATTAACGCTTATTATAACTCCAGATTAAAGATCACACGTATCTGAATATTTAATTCTATGACTCAACGTCAGGAAAAGTCAGTCACCAACAAAGGGCAAAAATTGTTACAGAAAAATCGTTCTTGATTGGTATAATTTAAAATCTGGAATACAAGTTCACTCTAACAATTGTAGTTTACATGTTCTTACATATAGTTTAAACCGGGCCCAGTATGATAACTAACATTTTTACCCACAATTGCTGAACCTTACATGTAGCAAACCCCTTGCAACAATTTTAAGATACAAGAAGTTGTATTTTGAAAATAACAGCACATCGACAACCTTCAAATTTTGCTGCAGACAACTACCTGTAAATTTTGGCGGAGGCAAAAGTTTTAACAGAGCACCTTCAGAAATCATAATTATAACACCCCTCTATTATAATCCAACAAAATCATCTCTCAGATACATGTAACAAAATAATAATAATAATAAGGATTTTAACCAAAACTATTATGCATAAAATGTCATTTGTACTCCACTTGGTATCTCAAATTGTGGGTAATTTTTGAGTTGTTATCATGATGGCAATAAGATGAAAAGAGCCCCTGCCCCCAACACCAAAAAAAAACTGTTTTTTCTCCCTCTGCTGATTGTTCCCATTGCCACATATAACTTGGATTTTACATGAGAAACCAACTTACATGTAAAATTCATTTGCCTCAGTTTTGCATAAACCCCTCAATTATTGATTAAAATCAACTAGAAAACTGGTGAAGATGATTCCATGGCTAAATTCTGTGAAAACGTCTCTTCATAGCCCAACCCACTTCCTTTAATACTATCATCGACAGAATACAGTTCTGTTTCATCATCTGTTATATCATCATCATCATTCATAGCTGGATAACTCGCAACTTTAGCCGGTGTCTTCTGTTTCCTCCTCCTGTTAGAATTTTCAGCCTTAGCAGGAACTTTTTTCTCCAAATGGGAATTATCTTTTTCATTCCAGAAACACCGATCATTCATTACCTCCGAGTTAGTATTGGAGGAGTTTGGTTGCATTCTGTCTGTATCGTCAACAGCATCTTGGTCATTTACATGTAGATTTATCAAGTCATTTTCTGTACCCTGGTTTAATTGCCTTGAAACAAAGTTTGGCCCTGGAGGCCTTTCTTCCACAGCTTCACAGAGTTTCTCTACAATGACACAAGAAATTACAAGATGAACATATTTATTTGGAAAATGTTATCAAATTGTTTACTGCTCAAATAATAATTATCACAGCTGTGACCTCTATAAAGCAGGACCAGTTCCAAACAGAGGGCTACATTCTGTCTTGTAATTACCCAGGTGATTGTTTATTGTCATTACATTGTTGATTAACTGTGAATAAAATCATGCTGCAAGTTGCGATCGATAGTAATTAAATTGGATTGGTACTAATCAGGAAAACTGCAAAAGGTAAAAAAATAAAATAAAAATGCTGACCATTTCTACTGGCAAGTTGCTGGCGACATCTCTCCACTTCCATTCTTCTCATTTCCACTTCTTCAGTTAAAGATGATACAGTTGTTTCACTGATTTTTATGACTTCTACCAGCTCCTGGAGGATGCAGTCAAAATGAAAAAATATGTGTATTAATAATAATGTCAGAACAAAGGCCAAAACACTGTGCAAATGGAAGGATGAGTGACAGTATACAGTACTGAAAGTAACAATTAAGCAAATATTAGACCACCAGCCCTTTCCCACTGACTGACACTAACTCTAAAATAGGTTCATAATTATTATGATTTCACCACTGTACATTGCCCTGTTGACACATGTATTTAGTAATTATAATAAGACGAAGTATACATCTTGATCATTTCTTACTATTGATCGATTTGAAGACAGACACACGGATGACATAATCAAATTTCTTTTAGCTAGCTACTATTAATAATATTAAAAAACAATAGATCCCATGTCACCGTGGAGCTGTTCACTCTCCTAGTGACTCGTGAGGCACTTTTTAGTTCTTACCACATTTTGAAGTCATCTATTACCTATTACTGAACAGACACTTGGCAACAAGGACTATGCAGTATTAGTTTGTTAGGAGGGTTTAATAATACAGTAACTAGAAGATAAGTGGAGTTCATTCAATCACTTTAATTTATGGTAGATTTGGTACTGCTTGCGATCATCCTCATGGACAAGGACTAAACCATATTATTTTGTTAGAAGGGTTTAATGATAGTAATAATAATGATAATGCATGATGATGATAATAATGCACTTTGTCTACAGAGGGTGACACTTAAACTTGTGTGCCCTCTTGGTGTCTCCAACTACCTGGGACACTTTCCAGATCGAATAGGTTATTTGCATGATGGCATAATTTACTACCGAGACCAGAATGCTTTGAGTGGCTTCTATTGTCAGAGAAAATTTTGCCAATTACCCCTTCTTTATTCCCAAGAGAGAAGAAAAATCTGAATAAGAAAGCTTTTTGACAGAGCACTCTGGCTTTCAAGGTTTGCACCCTTTTGGGCTCAAAAATTCAAGGACTTTTCAAAGACTTTCAAGGATACAATAATTTTCATTTTTCAAGGCCTCAGTGCAGTGCAAAATCAAGCCAATGGAATAGGTTTTCACCAGTCTTGTTTACCATTTTATGTCACTTCTTCGCAAGAAACATTTTACTCATATACGCCACTTAACAATCTGGGTGAGCAACAAATTTCAAGGACTTTCCAGCACCAAATGCAATTTTCAAGGACTCTCAAGGCCTTGAATGTTTAGTTTTGAAATTCAAGGACTTTCAAGGACTTTCAAGGCGTGTGCGAACCCTGGGCTTTGGTAGTAAAATGACAACATCATACAAATGGCCAACTGGAATTTGAAAATGTTGGTTTTTGAGGAGAGGGAAACACTGGGGTACCCAGAGAACAAATCTCTTGCAGGAGAGAACAAAAGGCCTGAAGGCACTGGGTGAAAAAAGGTGGGGGGGGGGGGGGGTACATGAGAAAGAAACGGATCAGGCTACAAAGAGATGTTTTCACCGAATTTAGCCATGTAATCATCTTCACCAGTCTTCTTGTTGACTTTGATCAACAACTGAAGGTTTTTTGGGAAAACTGGAGCAAAGGACTTTTCAGGTTGGTTTTTGTCAGTCCTCTGTTCTCACTCACCTGTAGCTTTTTCATCATTGTTATGTACATTCCATGCATGTTGGAGGCCTGCACTATGCAGCCTTTGTTGTCCACAAAGTCATTCCTAACAGCAAAACAATTCATAAGAGCCACAGCAAGAGTTAATTAAAAGTACATATCATTTTTATAATTTGTATAAGTAATAATGGAGATGCATGTGAGTGCTTTCATCTGTCTCATCATTTACATGTAGATGTATTATTCACAACACAACCACTACATACTATTGTACATTCAAGTACCTTGTACAGTTTTGTGGGAAATGTGACAATATAACCCACTCTTTTCACAGTACATTATTCCCAAAAAAGATGAGGCACAATTCCCTGCACAATTGCTGTTTTTTCCTGCACAGTTTGCCCTCAAAATCTTGCGCAATTTCACTTTTTCCTGCACCCTGTCAGAACTCCCGTCAGTACATGCAATCAGGGGGCTGATTGAGGGCTGGACACAGGCATATTATTCACTGGCTTATTCACTGGCTTGGCTTTATTGGCTTCCTGGCTGTTTCAACTTATCATCTGACTTTATTTTGAGTCAAAAACAATCAAAGAAGTCCCAGCGGCAAAGCCATTACTCCCTCTGCCCAAAAATTCACCGTTAAAAAAAAGTTACCTATAAGAGTCGATTACTTCATAAAACAGACTAGATGTGGCTTGTGCTGACAGGCAGTTACATCTGTACTCAGAATGTGATGTGTCTCCAAGGTTCAGTATCTGCACTTGAATGGGCTCAAAGCCCCTGAAATAAGAAATTTTATTTCTGCACATAGAAGCCCTGTTCAAAACATTCTGTTAAATGTAGCTAAATGCAATTTTAACCTAGTAAACAACAAGGAGCAAGCGTAACACCTGTGGGCATTGTTTTTTAGCGTTTCAGTGCGTTTTAGCCTTGCGGTGCGTTTAAGTGTTGGGGTGCGTTTTAGCGTTGTGGTGTGTTTTAGCGTTGCGGTGCATTTTTAGCATTGTGGTGCATCTTAGCATTGCGGTGTGTCTTAGCGTTGTTTCTTAGCATTATGTTGTTCCCCCAAGCGTCATCAGTCCTGTTATACCCTTATCTGCAGTGTGTGCATTCAGCAGCTACAGTGCTAAGGTCGGGCCTTTAGCAATGGTCAGCGGTCTGCCCATTACGTGTGCAGCTCGGCTGTAGTTTTACTGTGTAGTTAGCAAGAGTTTAGTTTCTGGTTGATTGTGTTCCCCCTCCCTTTATATATCTGGGTAGTTTGGGGTTGTTATAGTCTTGCATTTTTGCAGTCATGTTGGTTCACTTTGTTTTCCAGTTGTTTTCTTTCATTCCTTTGTTTTAATGGTTTTCATTATTATTATTATTATTATTATTATTATTATTATTATTATTATTATTATTTTTATTTTTATTTTACTTTATTCTATTTTGATCGGCTTCCACTGAACGTTTTTCAGTGTGACTGGTGCCCATGTTTTGTGTTGTCTTAATTTATTGGTTTATCCCTTCGTTCGTGGCTGGGTTGAGGATACTGCTGGCCACAGTGGTGGTTCCATCCAGCAGGGGTTGGGTTGCTGGCCAACTGCAGGGTTGTCTTTGGGCACCTGACCTCCACTTGCAACGAATGTTGTTAACCGGTAGTGTAAAGTGTACTGTATATCTGTAAACTGCCTCAAAGATGGGACTGACCTTGTCTAACATACAGATCGTAACCATGTGACTTTATGTATACAGTGCGAGGCAACTACGCATGTATTATGAGATGTCCATGAGAGAAAAATATGACAGGGAAACAGCACCTTGGTCAGTCCCTGCTGGAAAAAAACTGTGCCTTGTCTCGAATACAGCACTCGCTCCACCTGCAGTGCCAGGATGTACTCAAGACCTTAGGTACAGTTTCTTTCCAATACAGACCTCCCTCCCCATGAAAAACATTAATTATAAATTATCTGTTAGTTATAAGATCATACCCTTCTCTATCTGGAGAACAACAAAAGGTGTAGTCAAACTTGTGAGTTGACAAATCTCTGCTCATGCTTGCTGTGAAGACTGCCAGAATGAATTCTTTATAACAAAGAAAACAAATGCAAGTACTGTATGACTGCCTTAGTGCTAAGGTAATGATTGAAAATTATACCACGCTAGTGTGAAATAAATGACAAGGTACCCATTTACATGTAAAAGACTGCCCAAGATCTTGGACAAAACTATTGACAAACAACACTTTTCCCTCAGGAAAATGGATGTAATTAATTAGATGTAGCAATAACTTAGCAGTTTGTGTATTTCTTTACAACAGCTTACTTTTGTCCAAGATGTTGGTAATAAACTTTATTGAAAAAAAGAGGCTATAACATTATCATAATTACAGTTACAATACCTTTAGGAGGTGTGAAGTTAAGCTTCTGAATGAGATTGTGATGAATAAATCTCTCCCTCATGGACACCAAACCTTGTGTGTTACGGCGAAACTTGAACCAACCAATAACCTTCTGCAAAAGTAATAACCACAACAATGGTCCAGCGATTTTTTAATAACTTGGAATTTGTATAATCTAAATTTATTATTTTACAAGAATATTTGTAACTCCAGTGATACTCTTTCCTCTGAAATCATTGAAATTGTTATAACATTTGGAATGATTTCTTTCATTTCTACACCCACAGAGGTCGGCTCTCCACACTTTCAAACACTTCAATCTTATTGAAATTAACTTTATAAAATATTTAAGATGGTACACGTGCTTTGATTGGTCAATCGCGGCAGTTATGCAAACGCTTGACTGCGTCTCGGGTTTGTATAACTGTCTTGAATTCTCCCAACCCCTCCTCGTGTTTAGATGAGGCTATGTAAACACGGAAGAAGTCCTGTATTGCTTAAGTTAAATTTTGACTGAGGTACCGTTTATAAAAATGTATGTTTTGTCACTTACTTCAGTCTTTTCATTGTCATTATTAAGCTCTTCTGAAACCGTACCATCAACTATTTCACCAACACCAGTGTAGAAACTGTCAAACATAAAACCAAATATTATTTATTGGCAAAAATAATTGGCAGTTTTTATACTAGAGATGCATTATCCACTTGGGACAAACATGAGCTATAAACATTTATAGTGCATTTGTTTAGTTTGTGAGGTATTAGTACGAGCACAAGATGGATCATGCAGCTACACAAACTACAGTCTTCCAAGACGCCCTAAAGCAGGTGGTTCATAAGATAATAATCACTTTCCTTGGGCCAATCCAGTGTTCCAGACAAGAGATGGGTCTCAGCAACAAAGCTGAATGCATGACACGAAATCAAATCGAGTGATAAGCTTCAGAAAATGTATAGAGATGGACTGGTTTGAATGGACCCCAGCTCAACTGCTTCAGATTCCCAGTGGGCACCGCTGGCTCGAGAAACTATTATCTGTGAGGCTGCCTATCTCTACGCCAAATAAAACAGAAACTACAAAATGTCTTCTAAACTTCAATGCATCTCTCGTATAAAAACTGGCATTCTCTTTTAACCCCTTAAAATTAAGGTGCCCACCTGCAAAGGTGTACTAGTTTTGTACAATAATCTTAACTGGTCAAACAGCGTTATGTACATATGTGCACAGCAAAACAAAACTACAAGAAATTCAGAGCAAATAAAGACTACAGGATAAGTTTGGTTCACCTCGTGCAAATTATTTGCCACCTTTTGAAAAACAAAGCGCATCACGATAGGCACTTTTGTCATTCAGTGATATGGAAGTGGCCCTGTATTGTATATGTATGAATTTTTAAAAATTAATTACAGAATAGAGCGGCAAGGGTAGAAACCTTAATATTGGACAGGTGCAGCATCCTGTCTCTCTACTCTCTACACTCAGGTAAACATCCGAGGAAAAAACCTCCAGACCACTAAAATGCCTTGTTTTCAGTTACAGGGACAACAATACATGACATTCCAGGCATAATTATGTTTATTTTGATCTTATATTGTAAAACTTCATCGCGGTAAATTGCCATAATATAGTGATATAACCTTTTCACCATTACGTACCAGAAATTAAAAGATACACAAGTCACAGAGTTTGTGTGGGATTGACTCTCACTTTGATTTTATATTTAGTAGGAGATAAAGCAAACTGAGAATCAAACTTGGCTGTAGTCATTTCCACTTAAATTTTACTTTGAACTAAAAAAATTCAGATCAGGGTTTCTACATGCAAAGCTGCCGGGCTAAAATATAATAACTTGACTGCATCAAGTACATGTAAGTTAAAATTTCCATTTAGTCACTTCCTGTCAGGATGACTATTTTAATACCTACCGATGAACTTTATCGAAGGGCATAAATCCTTGTATTGCTTTGAAAATGAACACATCAACAGTCACAATAAACATCAAGATAGTACCTAAAAAGACTTAAAAAACAAAACGAAGGTGCAAACATACGGAAAACTCACTTGCTACTCGCTCGTGCCTCAAGTTCTCCGATTGAGAATCTGTTATGGTGTTGACAATACGGCTTGTGATTTGGCCCAATAACAGTCCCTCCTAAAGGCACCAGATAGGAAAAAGGTTACGATCAATACATCAAACGATTGAGTTACTCATAAATTAACAATTTACCACATCTCCTTGGCTATTTTCAAGTTCGTAAACCAGTGACGAAAACACACAACCAGATACGCAAACCTCCATGGCCGCTGTTTTCGGCGGGCGCAGAGCACATTCTATCTGGGGCACAGGACACCCACTATTAAAACACACCGGTATGCCACGATAGCTGAGGCGGAAGGAGCTAATGCGCAAGAGAACTTGACACCTAGCCCTCCATCCTTTGCTCAAGTAAGGAGAAATTTTCAATGGCCCGTTTATGAGTTCACTCAATTCAGCCTTGTTTTCAAACGAGTCCAAGTGTGAGGTCTTCCTTCATTCTTATGAAAAGTAAAACTATTAGATTACCATTACAAACATGTCGCACTTTGATTGAACTCGGAAACGGGTCTATTAATTGTGACCGTGTCGGGGAGTGCGCTCCCTTTTTGTCGTTCTTCCGTACTCTATCACAAAAGACGTCAAAATATGATCATTAAACACAATACAGATGTAAGGAAAAGAGGTGTCGAAACAATCCACAAAAATAAACATTTTCGTTCAACTCTCCTTATAGCTGTAGAAAGTCCTTAGCTTGCATTTTACCCAATTTTATTTCAAACTGTGTGCTCTTCCTACTAATAAAAGCGAAGTTGGTGATCTATCAGCCTCCCCATCTCTCCCTCACAACTGTGCAGACAACATGTGTATTTTAGTTAAATGTAGCTGACTAAATCCGACTGAATTCAAAGTCCTTGCTTGCTTTGCCCAATTGGCCTTTGTAATTTTCTACAACGCGTTTATCACCCCGAAAGCTCCTCCTTCGTAATGAAGGCAAGACGTGCAACTGACGATGTTGGCTACAACCGACGTAGTCAGACTTGGGGTAATATCACCATCCCGAAATTTCTCCCTCAAGGATAAACTTTATCGAGGACCGGCGTAGCCTGTGTACAGCTTCCCGAGACCCGCTTTTACCTGCAAAACGGCTGGTTTGGCCTAAGGCAACTAAAAAGCAATCAAGCCTATGAACTATAGAACTAAGCATGAAATTAGCCTAAATGGTCACAGGACAAAAATCTTTCGCAGAAATTGGGCTCTTTCTGAGAGAGCGGGAGGACAGAGTCGTAAAACCAACAAACAGATAAACAAACAGAAGACAGAGCACAAAAAAACGTCGACATAAAGCCGAATCCCGATTAACAAAATACAATGCTTTCTTGCACTTGAAGAAACAATTTGCTTCCCGACCGATCCCCAACCTCGTTCCCAGGGTCTTCCTCCCTTTCCCTGGAGTGCAGACAAACACACCCTGGTTAGGGCTTGTCACTCGCCCCAAGGAAAAAATCAAACGAGAGGAGGGGTAACTCGCTTTCAACTCTTTTGCAAAAACATTTGCTCTACAATCCAAAACGAGGCTCCCGCTTCTAACGCGCACGAATAACACGCCGCCATGTTTCTCAGCAGTCTGCATTTTGACGTCGCGAAGAGCAGTTATTCGAGCTTAAATCTCAAACCTTAACAAGTCAAATGCCTTGAAGCACTTTACTTTGGGAAGGATGTAGTTGCTGTCTTATTTACAGGGTACGGAAAGTCTATGGTTTCCACTTGCTTCCTTCGCTGTTTTACGATAAAATCAACAATCTCTTTTCCTCCAGGGGAAGGGAAGAAGAGAGACCCTGGGATCGAGAACTGGCAAAGTCAAAAATTGTAATCAATAAACCGTAATAAGACCTTATAGTTTAAAAGAACATGTCAGTATGACTGCGGCTCCCGCCAAAAATGATCGACCTCCAAAATTCATTGAACTTGACAACATTAACTCGGTAGAGAAGGTTTATTAAATTCGGCTTTTTGCCTCTCCACATTACTCAGTCACTACATTCATTAAATATACAATATATAACACCATGATTTTCTTTTATCTCGTCAAGAATTGACTTGTGACCAATGATCAGAGCCCTTCCGCTTTAGTCTAATCTAAAATACGTTCTCTCAATGCACCCACGCAATTCCGTAAAAAGAGTAATTTTTCTGATTTCCTCTAGACTCTTTTACAAATCCACATGTATTCGTTTATGACGATTGAGATTTCCGGACTGAGAAAAACGCTGGTAACAAATATCGCACTGGTAGGGTTTTTCTCCAGTGTGGGTGCGCATGTGCTTGGTTAGAGTAGAACTGTCCGCGAAGGCCTTGTTACAAACATGGCATCGATAAGGCCTCTCGCCATTATGAGTACGCATGTGCGTGGTTAGAGACGAAGACTGCGAGAATTGCCGGTTGCAGATTTGACACTTAAATGGCTTTTCACCGGAGTGAATCCGGAAATGAGCGGTGAGATTTGCAGCTTGCGAAAACGATTTTAAGCACACCAAGCATTGGTATGGTTTCTCGCCGCTGTGGGTGCGCATATGAAGCTTTAGAGTCGAAAGACGCACATAGGACTTTCCACATACGGGGCACTTCTTAGGACCATCGTTAGCATGATGCTCTCTGGGTGGTGTCCTGTTGGCCACAATAACGCCTGGGTGCATGTACGGTGGAACTGATCGTACAAATGGCAATCCGCTACCATAAAGAACTGGGGGTGGTGGTCCGTAGGCATGCATGCTACCGTGTAAGGGTCCCGTGAGGTACGGAGAGGGTAGAGGTCTGGTAGGCAGTATACCATGGGCATGACTGAAGTGGAGGAAGCCTGGGGGCAAGTGATGAACAGGGTGGAAGGCTGGCTGATGAAACGCTGATCTCTCCACGGCACTCCGGTGAATTATGGGTAGTCTAGATAAATTAAAATCAAGAAGAAAAGACTTGAGTTCGACTGCGTAATATTATAAAGATGTTTTCCCGCAGGTGTTATAGCCGTTACTTATTGTTGTTGTTTGCTCTTTCCGGGACAAAGCCCACGGAGTTTCAACAAGGCTAGCACTTGCAATTGTTTTCATCGC
Organism: Astreopora myriophthalma; assembly: GCA_014634185.1. NCBI lineage: Eukaryota > Metazoa > Cnidaria > Anthozoa > Scleractinia > Acroporidae > Astreopora > Astreopora myriophthalma. Next base: position 2,026,691 of record BLFK01000397.1, on the reverse strand, counting down.
TTAAGCCGACCATTTTCTTTTTACTTCAAGTTACATGCAGTAAAGTCTACTTCAAACCTAACGTGAAATTAGAATAAACATTCAGAAGAGTAAACGGATCGAACCGGGATCTCTCGCTTTTTTCGGAAATACCAATATCTAATAAATTAATGAGGCAAGCTACTGAAAATTGCCAGTCAGTTAAGCATTTCAATAGAGGTACCATCAAAATAACTGAAAGCTAACCGTGTTCAAATCTGTGCTTAGAACTAAATGCTGTAGATCAGCGCTGAGCAAAGAGGTGCGGTTTCTTGTTGAACTGGAGCGTCTATTCCGTCAGTTTTCTGTCCAAAAGTGGTGGTAAAGTGATTCTCTTCGACCCTTAATATAGGAAATATCACCTTGTGTAATTTTCAGGAGGCCCTCACAAAGTCCGCACTCCAATATAGGCCAAACCCCGACACCGGGGAATACTGATCCCCTACCCTTTACGAACAGTGTGCATGGCGGTTCCTTAACGCGTCCCACAAAGTTTATATAAACAAGTGATGTGAGACAGTGCCTATGGTTTATCGTCCATTTCCGAGAAGACCAGACTAGTCTAACCATTTTCAGTTGTCATTAAAAAGACAACACCTTCTACTCATTTATTTCAAGACCCTGAATGTTCGTTCGGTCGGGAGTTTGACCCCTCGACCTCCCGCAGAGGAGTCCAGAGTTCTACCCACTGAGCCGGCGATTAATCGTGTTCCTCGGGTCATGTCTTCGTCAAAGCGAGTCCAAGAGTTGATTAACGCCCTGAAGCTGGGCTAGAATTAGAAATGTAAATTTTAATCTCTTTACACTTGCCAATTTACCATATCAAATCAGTGGCTACCCCCTCCCCCCCCAACGCAGTACCAAAGTTCTCATAAGAAATCACCCCCTATTTATTTGTCATGGTTCGAGATTGGTGCATATGTCGTCCGCTCAACAGGGCGTCTGTTCTCGCAGTAATTAAAACTTGAACCAAAAAACATTTTAAACATCATTTCCATCACAAGATATTGATAGGTCTGTGATGTCCAAGTTGTATGCCCTTTTAGAATAATTTAGCTCTTAAGGCTTACTTTATCGTGTTTGCTACTTATTTTCCTTGTAAACTTTACAGCTTATTTTGCAAGGATCTCGGCTTCACTTTACCATAACTAAAGGTTACTTACTTTGAGCCAGGTTCATCAGTGACTGGTGCCTGTGCCATGGACGAAACGTCTAGTTGTTGATCGGCCTGGTGAGAATCAAGGCAACAGTTCCCACTGTGCTCTTCTTGTGTAATAGCAGCTGTGTTCCTCTCAGCGACAACTTGCTTAGCTGCGATTTTGGAGTCCATTCTACCTTTATATTTTTTTCCTGTGTGAACGACATTAATCCTTAAGTTAATGACAAAAATCGTTGATTTCATTTACAGTTCAAAGTAAGTCTCGATACTGAAGACCACAGAAGACTAGATGAGTGAAAATGTGAAACTCCGAGGCAAATTTGTTTCATTCTGAAACACGTCTTTGCAATAAGGGTGAAGTAGCCAACAAAACTCAACGAATTGAAACATTTCTGTTCGAAGGAAACAGACCAATGCAACATATACCAAAAATTTCGTCACCGATGAAAAATTTGCGAAAATCTTCACTTGCAAATGCACTGGGCATTTAGTGCACAAATAAAGTAAAGCTAAAGATCATGAAAACATTCAGCTGTGTATTCTGAAACGAATCTGTTATCCCCACCAAAAACTCATCAAAATTCTGTATTTACCGTCTGAAATCTTACTTGAGTCCTCTTCCTAGTGGCAGCTTTGAACAATCACTCTCTTGAAATACTTCTAAGTAAACCGTGAAGAGGAAATTGTTGATGAAGAGATTACGGAGTTGACGGCAGCTCGGTTGCAGTGGACGGAATAAACAACTTGTTTTTCTGCCTTGAAATATATAGCGGGTGTGCGCGAGCGAGGTAATAGAGTTATCGAGAAGATTTAACACCTCTTTCTTGCGCAAAGTGTGCCGCATTTAATTAAAGAGACTAAAAGAAAGTTAAAATTCAATGCCACTGGTCCGCCAATTAGCATGTCGAAATCTGCGATCCTCCTCCACTGAAAACAAATTTTTGGTTAATTAGCTTCAATGGAATTGTTGCTATTGGCAAAAGATCGCAAATTTTGTGAATGGGTAGGTGGGTATCGCCACTCTTTTTTTTTCAACCCCGCCTCGCTCTTGAAATTCATGGCATAGAACGATAAACAGGGTGTCGGGCAAAGAACTGAGTTCCGCCCTTCAATCCGCTATACGTACCTCGGTTTATTTTGCTGCCGCACAAATACTAAAACTCTTTGCTGTCAAGGCTAAGGTCGTATGCTATTCTAACACCCGCCAACAATTCCAGGGCATATTTGGGATCATTGTTAAGTGAATTTTATTTAAAACAATGAACTCGGTCTCAAGTTACCTTGCGTGGCCTCTTTATTTAACGCTTTTGAACCTGAAGAAGCAATTAGACTTTAAACGAATTGTAATGATAAAGGGAAAAGATACGGCGTGCTCTTCCTAGGCTACCACACATTTGATAAGACTTTTTATTGACTTCAAAGAGATGCCTGGTTTTCAACGATATATTTCGGTCGATTGACGATTTCCAGATTTCAAAAACTGAAGAGATTAAACTGATTTATATGGTCCAACGTTAACTTTTAAGATAACAATTCCTGGACATGTTTGCGATCATTGTGAAGTAAATTTTACTTAAAACAATGAACTTGGCCTCAAGTTACTAAGGAAATAAGGAACGTAAAATTCAACCCAAGGCAGTTTTGTTTGCTAGTAACACACTACAACATTTCACTAGAAATGAAATATACCCGTAGACCTAATTTGTTTACCACCACTCTTAATTAGAGTAATCAAGTTTGCCTTCCGCTAAAATTACTCAAATTGAATTTAAATAATCTTTCTGTAACTTTTTCGGCTGGTGATAATGACCCCGCTCTTTGTGTTAAGTGGCGAAGCAACACGTGTTCCGCACGATCTGACACGCGCGCCAACGATGGCAACTTATCCCTCGTGATGCCAAAACGAATAAACAAAGATTGCTACTTTTGTGTCAATTTCCACAAAATGTTATCTACAGTGCAAGATAAGTCCTATCAATATAAACTACGTTAAATCTGTAGGCAAAAGAACTCTTCGCTACAAAGTCAGTATGAAGGATTTCGAGTACTGAAAACTTCGTCCTACCATCATAGAAGTATACGATACAAAAAAACACAAACAAACGTCAAAGGGCGTATTGTGAACTTTTTGTTCATCGTTTGAAAAGTGACAAAAGAACCCTTGTTAAATCGAAAACAGTTCAGACAACAACTCCAGGGCTACTCGGTTACGTCGGCAAAAGCGTCAATCTCTTCCTAAGCAAGCCTCAAATGAAAATGATGAGTAAGCCTGAGGTTTTGAAGTGCTTTTTGATTTAAAAAATTGGATCTTTCCAAAAAGCCTTACAGAAATTTGGATAATCAATTCTTTCGGTTCTGAAAAAAACTGGTTCATTCCAAATTGGCTGTGCAATTTTTTCCGGCGGTGGGCCTGACTTTCTGAAAATCGGTTGCATTTTAAATCTGAAAACGTAAACAAAAATGGTCTCAATTCTCCACCAACAAGTTCAACCAGGAATGAAATTAGTCAGTGCCAGTAGGAAAATAGCTTCCCGGATTACGCCATACTTGCTAATCACACTACAAAGTCCGGCTTACGGGGTCAATACAACTCTGTTCGTGTGGTTATAAAACGAAGGGAGATTTCAGATGGTGTACGCAAAAAAGGGGAAATTTGCGTCTTTAGGCTGAATGCGTTTTTACTACCTTAAACTTATTTTAAGGAAAGATTGTGCCCACAACTTACAGTCGGAGGGCTTATAACCTGAGTACAGTGTACTCCGGTTATAAGCCCCCCGACTGTAAGTTGTGGGCCTAAAACCGGGGGGACCTGTACCCTGCCGCCGTTGATTTTTCCAGCATATTTCTTTGTTCCTCCCTCAAGTTACTGCTAAATCGGTACCCAAGCCTGCTATGCAAATGAAACTTTAACCCTATGAATCAGCATCCTTTACCGCCACAAAAATGAACCGGGTTAAGGTTTAGCGGCAGCTAAATCCCTTTGTTGTGGGCAACTTACAGAGCCTTTTCTTAATCCGGCAAACGCAAAAAGAAACAATTTCAGATAATGAAAACGACAAATCTGAATAAGACCAGGCCCCAGTTGTTCGAAGGGTGGATAACGCTATCCAGCGGATAAATGGTAGCAAATCCAATTGCGTTATCCTTCATTGGATAGTGATTTTGAGAAGTTTCGAGAACTTTTGAGAAACGCACGCCAGGCAAATTTTATTCTTGAAGTATACTATTCCCATTAGGTAACACAATATTGAGTAGCGAGGAATAGAATTAATTTTTGTTTTTATCATGAGAATCAAGATAAAATTCCAGAACTCGCGTATTCAGTGTGAAAGTAAGAGAGTAAAGCGAGCACTACAACCTAGGAGCAATCCTCAAAGACCGAAGGAAGTTCCCTTAATAATGAGATCAATACGGAATTCTCTCCTTCTCGCTTTCGAAAATAACCTTCCCTTCCCAACGTTAATATCAAGGACTCATGTGCCACAGCACACCATCAAACAGTTATAACTATATACGCCTGTTCGGGAACTTCAATGCGAAATTCTACGGTATCAGCTATTAGAGACAGTCCTTTATGGACAATTATAGAACTGAACCCAAGACTCCATGTCATGCTTACTCAATGCAGCGTATATTGTACCCAGATCAACATGATTGCGATAATTGAATTACTTGATTTGGCGAGCCATTACAGAAATCCTCGATTTGAGAAGTGTTTAGTGAAAGGCTAAGAAGCATTTGAGAGCTATATTAAATAATAGAATGAACATATGAAGCTCGAAGCTTCGTTGTGCCGTGTGCCTGATCCCTGAGCGTATTTCAGTGCTCTATAAGGGTCACAGGACTCGGGGAGGCTGGTAATAATAGCCCTCCCCTTCTCCAAAGGCAAAACGTTTACTACCAGTCTTGCGATCGGTTTGGACTCTGTGATTTGTTGTCAGCATGTCTTTTATCCACACTTGAATCGTCAGCGGATTTTTTCCTCGTTGAGGTAAGTGTACGTATAAAAATAAAATAAGGCTCTGTTAATTCAACTTGCTTGCAGAAATCAGTTCATACAGAAAGAGTTTAATAGTACAGTTTTTTTATACCACTCCACGCACATATTAGGCCTTAGGCACATGCATATTACATGATTTAACTAATTCCAGGTACAAGAGAGCCCTTGTTTTCCGCACTTTCCAGGGAATTGATCTTTTGTGAAAGAGTATTGCAGAACTTATTATGAGGGGTATCTAACTGAGTGGCTGTTGATGGGCGTTTAAGTATCTGGAAGGCACCCAGCTCGCGCGGTCATCAGTGCGAAGTTGATGTTAATGATTAACTCTCACCGCGTGGACTTTTGTTGAAAATCAAGAGTAAAAGCCATTTAGAATTTCACTGCTTAGTTTCAATTTATTGTATATCAATTTCGCTAAAAGAACTTCTTGTAGCCATGTGCTGTTGATTTTAGTGACAATTTGCCTAATAAAGAACCTTCGATGTTTTTCTCCTCTTTTTCAATGGCCACTATTCCTAGACTACACAAGCCCTACGTCTTTTGTGCTAAAGATTGTTTTTTCAAAGGGAGGAAATAGCTCAGTTTGTTGGGATTTATCGGAAGAAATCTGCTTGCTTGTTATTCAAAATAAGAGGTGTTTTTCATGGCCACGCGCCAGGGCAGCTGACTGTTTCAATCTCACTACAAAGAAGTAATTAAAACCGAAAGGATAAATGACAATTGTAGTCTGACCTTTGGAGAATGAGACCAAAATCGAAACTGCAACAGAATCATTCTACAATCATTCTCAAGACTGAATTTGGGCATGCATGCTGCTTAGACAAAAGGAAACGTACAGAGCCCGGCGTAGCATGCACGCAGTTGAAAACCGTGCATGGCTTACTGTTACTGATAGCTTTGTTGACGTTTTCATCCAGTTTAACTCAAATCTTTTACTTGAAAACTATCTGAAATACTTCTTAAAATAACTGGGAATTACACTTTAAAAAGCCCATTAATTGCTCAACATTTTAATTTGTCACGTGGTCATTTTTGAGACAAACTGTTAGCTGAAACAGCATCAAAAGAGGGTTTTTGTTAAATTTAATTTACCAACAGGAAAAATACGTCTAGAAATTCTGAACCAAGATCTGAACGTGTTAGTTGATGACACTATATTTAAAATAGTAAAGACCTTTTATTTAGCCGTCCAGCTTTTGTTAGCGTGAATTTCTTGAAAAGCTTTAAGTGGTAGACCATTTCGCATACACGTGCTTATAAAGCACAAAACGAAGTTATTGTTGACAAGACAAATGCTTGAGTGGCTCTAAAGGGAAACGATACGGAGTCGTTAGTAAGGGTTCATTTGATAGTTATTAAACAAACAAGAAAGCAGGTGAGACAGAGATCTCCGGGACACAAGCCTGTGCGTATTATTGCTGGCAATATTTCCTAAGAATGTCGTTTGATAGCAGATCCTGTGACTACTCCGTGGAAATTCTTACTTCTAATCGAAAGGTTTTTATCTAACTTTCCATTATGTCAGTAAAATTCACAGTGAGGTTTCGACGACAAACACAATTGGATTAGAGCGTTGGGTTAGGTTCCGCATGTAAGGCGTAAACGTTAATCAAACATTAAATAATTATTACCATTTAATACTGTTTGAATCACCTACCGTAGAATAACGGATGTAAGTTGTGGTTACAAGAGACGACTTCAAGAGCTACTTGACCTTGGTCAATAAAATTCGAATAAGGGGTTTTCTTCAGGAAAGTGGCAGTTTTTCTATGAACTCGCTGACTTACCGCGTGAAAGTTTAACCGGTCAGTAAAATTTCAATTTGCTGGTCAAGACGGTCTAACAACAATAGGTAATGCCCGTAGCTAGGGGTCGTTCAGCGGCGAGTTTTCAGAGTGACGGGTGAACAGCGAGGTTTCGGACCTAGAGCGTGTAGGTAGGGTTTTGCGTAATTACTCGGCACAGCAGAACTCGCCGAGTTTGCGTAACGGCCTGGTAAATTCCATCTCTGGATGGGTGATCTTTGAACGCGACCCACTGCGTTATAACAACAACTCTCAAACGCAAATTGTCCCTAATCATTTGCACATAAGTCGCACTTTCTAAAACTGGAGCAACTTAAAATTATTAGCCGGGTTTATTCATTTGTTACTCAGGGCCGAGATATTCGAGACAGGGTTAGCGCTAACCATGCTTCGAATGGAAAAACTCGTCACAGATGTCCCTCCAAAGTCTTTATCATAATGAATCGGCTTTAAATTTAAATTGCACCTATCGATGTTATAAGGAGAAGGGGAGGAGAGGCGGGCTGACCTAAGGGAATCTGACATTTCCACGACAGCGAAAGTCAAATTCTCCATCCGCGGGCATCTGCCGAATGTCATTTCCCGGGTTCTCCTGGTCTTCCAAGATTGCGGCCGTGTGAAATTTCCGGATGCGTGACAAATCCTGCCCAGGGAAGGCTCTCTGAGTCAATTTCCCGTGATCAGCCCCCCCCCCCCTCACCCTGGGACTTAACAATGACAAGCGCATTACAACAACATTTCCGTGGACAGAAGATGTTCACATCCCGCTTAATAAGCAAGAGCACTCGAAAATGGAACAATCCGGGTCACACACGTAACCCGCCGTACAACAGTGCTTCCCGTCACCACAGGGTAAAGCTTGTGGCATTAGACAACATCCTTGTCCAGAGCTAGAGAAACGAGAAGCACAGCAAGTAGAGTTAAAGGGACAAACGGTCACCACTTTGCCAGACTTGTCTCGACAGGGAACGGGATTTCCAACTGCAGCCCGCTGGAACAAATAAATATAGAACTGGATGTATGACTGTAAACATTTCAGGACTGAATTGAATACAAGTGAAGGGCAGACGATGTCACAATGTTATTTTCGATGATATAATTCCTTTCGTTCCTCAAACATAAGATATGACGACTCAGAATACAAATTCTCCACACTATACTCAAAGAACCCTTTCGATTCTGAAGTCGAAAAAAAAGCAGGTCTCTCTCTCTCACACGTGACCCGGTTCTTTCCCGCCACTCATAATTATGCTCATAATCAAGAGTCCACTCATGTCATAATCAATTATTTCTAACAACATGTGTTTTAGAACATGCGAGCTTCAATTAATAGTAACCCCTCCACCCGGTGCAAAGAAACTAATCTCGTTAACAGCAACAATAACAACAAATAGAAATATCGACAACCACAACTGGAATGAAGGGAGTTGTTTTATAGAAACTCATTTGAGAGAATAGAATGAGTTCTGACTGGTTTCTCTAGTGGCTCATCAGTGGCCCGTTTCTCGAAGGGGCAGAAAAGTCCGAAAAGCCATTTATAGAATTCTGGAAATCTGATCTTCTTGACGTATTTGCAATTTATAAGAGAAAGCAAAAAGTTGCAGAGTTTCACGCCTTAAAACGTCTTCCTTTTCAAGATACAGAGGGAATTATGGCAGCCGATACGCGCATGCCCGATAAGTTTCGAGGATTTCGAGAAACGCACGCTCTCATTTCAGGAGATGTCGTCACGTGGTGCAACATCAGACCACCTTTGTCACGAGATCTGATGTTCGTCACCCATCGTTTCTTGATGACGAAAACAACGACAAAAGAGACATTTCTAAGTCCCTATAATCTTTCATATTTTGTGACCTGACCGCAGTTTGTAATAAAATCGGGTTAAAATAATTCGGTTTAAAATCAACTTGCATTTTTGTAGGCAATCGTGACATTATCAAATAAAGTACTCAGTACATCTTTTACTCAATAAAAGAAAACTTCTCACCATCCTTTCCGAACTCTCCATGTTCCCCTGATCTGTGTGCAGGAAACTGTACTTAGCAACAGGTCTTTCTCCAGCTTTCCCCAAAAGGTCCAGAACCAAAAACAAGAGCCTCTGACTGAGGTACTGGTATCCCTGTGCAGTGTAGTGCGGGCTTGATTGCTTGGCAGCAATCATGCATTTGGAATAAGGTGGGTTGCCGCAGGCTTCAACTACCCAAGAATACAAGTCAGCAGTTTCAACCGTAGGCTCTTCTTTCATCACGTTTTTTGCAATACCGTTGTACTGTATGACACGATTATTCAGAGTGACATTGTACGGTACAGGTGTGGTAAGAACATAGCCAACTTTGGCTCCAGTAGAGAGTAGCATCGACTTGATCTCCCCTAAGTTCTTAGCGTAGTCGGTTGGTGTTGTGTATTCCTCGGGCAGATTTTCACTGTAGTTTATGTCGTGCATACCAAAGTTGAAGATGATGACGTCATAACTCGTTGGTTCTAGCATAGTGGTCAACAGAAATAATCGCAGGCATTGAAGACCGTATTTAGAGTCCAGGGCTCCCCCGTCAGTGTGATCCCAAGGAGCATGCTGGACTTGATACTCGTCGCCCAACATTTCAGATACCCGTGGAGTGTAACTACAAAGAAAAGGGCGAAATTGTCTGGCCGGAGCAATATTTATACGTGCAATATTGGTTCCCTTGTCAAATTTTCCATCGGAACATTACGAGAAGGTCGATGACAATTACACCAAACAAGATTGAAAATTTTGCATTTCCTTCCGTTTTGTCTTTTAAACAACTTTCAAGAGCTTGTTTTAGGGCTAGTGTACATTGCTGATATATCAACATATCCAATACAAGATCCATACAACGTGAAAAAGATACTTTCAGCATAGCCTCACTTTTCGGCATCATTAACAACGACATAATCGAATGTCACCGGTGTCTTATGCTGCTGGTAAGAACAACATAGTGGGGACATAACGACTTGTCTTTTATGGTATCAACAACATCGGCAAAGGGGATGTTTTGACAGTGTTTACGCGACTTGCCCTTGTGGTACAGTTACATCAACTGTAAGTCGCAAGAGTGAAGCAGGCTATTCCAAAAGGACGGCTGCCAGTAATTTGGGTCATTCAATTATCGCTGAGGCAAACAAATATGTTTTGGTCGTGAAGATTTATTAGACAAGAAATTCCTTGAACTCGATGATCAAGAAGTCTGCGAACGCAGTGGTTATACGACCGACAAACGGTCAAGGTCTTAAATAGACTAAATGACCGGCAGTGAGACAGCGGGACGCTATTGAGGCAAACCGGAGTGCTAGTCAGGCTAAACTGAGTGCTTCTTAGGCCTAACCGATAAAAAATGTTTTACTTCCGGTCATTTAGTCTACTTGAAACCTTATTTTTGATTATCGTCATTTTTAAGCACCACGTGGAAAAGAAAAAAAATCTCCTGCGCATTATGCATATAGGTTGAGCTTTTTTATTTTAAAATTACTGGTAACACGTTACTTCGACTCTCCATAAGCCGGACACCTCTCTAGGACGGACTGTTGAGGCTGGTCCCTTCTGTGTCCGTCCTTAAAGAGAGTTGACTGCATACCTCTCTCACGGGCCGGTGCCCCTTCCATCCCCACCGGAAGGGGGTGGGGGGTTTACCTGGTTCAGCTGCATAATTGGAAAATGACGGCAAGCTCACGCAAAGATAGGAAAAGGACCGAATCCCGTTGTTTCAATTCAATACACCAGACAGTGAGAACAACGTAATGTAGCAACACTGTTGGGGATCGAAGGATCGAAGAGGTTATGAAGTGCATTTCCATAAAATGGGAGCCAGTTTCTTCTAGTTCAGTGCAGTGGATAACCACATTTCCGCCGACCGAGATTGCTTGAAAAACTATACTCCTATTCTTTGATTCTTTCACTTTCTAAAAATAGAGCTTTTGTTTGCTGTGAACTGAAACTTACGTTACAGGAGTCAAGCGATGCAGCAAAAGTTATGGCATGTTTGTATGAGTTGTAAAACTGTTGAAATTTCCCGGTTGAAAGGCATACTATCTCGGAATCAAAATTAAAGACATACCCAATACTAATGGAATCACCAATGACAAGGCAGTTAATCTTTCCAGGCGACCTTTTCAACGGCGGTCCCGGTTTGCAGATTCGTTCAGCTGGTACAACAGACGGAACGTCAGTAGCAGAATGTAAAGAGCCCAGCAACGCGGAGCAAACCAAGAACACGAACAAATTCATCTTGTGATCCTTTAGGGTTGAGGTTTACGTGATGCTACGAAGAAATCACTAGGATAGATTGCTTCGGAAACACAGCACTATCAAGTGACACCGAGCTTCAAATTACCAGCTCCGGCAGTCAATCTCCTTACCCCTCCCTTGGCAGTTGTTGTGTATTTGACATTTTCTCGTCGGAAAATGCCCCTCTGTGGAGTCAGCCAGTACAAACAAAAGCCCCACAGTGCAGCTTACAAAAGTGTACAAGTGTCATCTTGGGGACAATACCAAAATAGAATTTTCCTGTAAACAAACGAAAAACGTCAATTTGAAGACAAATGATACAACACCGTGAGGGGGCGGGGAAGAAAAGACAACTGCACACTGACGAAAAGGTCCCTTATCAGCATCACGTGTTTTTTTTTTTTTTTTTTCCAGTTTTCCCCACACTGGAAGAGTGGAAGCAACCTCGTTCCCAAGCTCTCTTTCTTTTCCTCCGCTGGCTCTCGAGGTAAGAAAAATAAATGTTCGGTGACCCCTAATCCGTTTTTAACACGCATTACTTTCTTCATTTATTTTTCTCTACAAAATATAACGGAATGAAAAAATCTCACTGTGAGATATTTTTTAAAATTATCTTCCCTTGTCTCGTCGAATTCCGAACATGGTTGAAACAAGTACTGCCGGCTTACGAACATGCTCGTTAATCGAAGACTATCTCTAATTTTTACGACATCTAGTAGACACCTAGTAGCATGCAGTGGTCTGAAATACCTGCAGAGCAGGCGTATTTGAGTGGTCAAGCGATGAATGATCCTTGGATGCCATGTTGGATAATAAAACTGGCAGAGGGCTAAGGCGAGCCAAAAATACTCCAAGGGAGAATAGCTTTCATTTCACTCCTCACGGGAGATATGAACTCACTAAATTGACCCCGCTCCCAATGTGTGGCTTCATAGCTCAATTGGTAAAGCATCGCACCGGTATCGCGGAGGTCACGGGTTCGAGTCCCGTTGAAGCCCTGATTTTTTCAGGCTTCTCCTTTCCAATTGCTTAAATTGGAAAATTAACTGCGATGATCATTCTTCACTTTCATCTACAACCGCAGTTCACATACCGTAGAGTTCCGATAGTAGCGACCCTCGTTACTTTCGGAATTAGCAGCCTTTGGGGGTCGTAACTTTAGGGGGGTCGTTACTTTCGGGGGGTCGTTACTTTCGGGGGGTCGTTAATTTCGGGGAACAGAAATCGTTTACAAATAGCGCTGGCGTGAGTTTTTTTTTCCCGAAATTTAAACGAACATAAAATGAAAAAAGAACAACATTTTGTTTGCAATCCACATGTATAGATTCCGCATGTATAGATTGTGTTTCAGGGCATTGTAGGTCCCTGGGAATTACGCGATATAGCTAATATGGATCAAACACCTCTGCAATTCTGCAGCTACTTATGCAGAAAGAGGAGAAAAGTCAGCATGGACCCGGACGACAGGTGAAGGCCATGATAAGAGACAGTGTACCGTGCAATTGACCATACTTGCCGATGGCGAGCCTCGCATCAAACCCTTGCTGATCTTTAAGGGCACAGGACAACGAATTCCAGACAGAGAAAAGAGGCAGTATGATCCGAGAGTCGTGGTCAAGTTCCAAGAGAACGCGTGGTGCAACGAAGAAATGATGGTCTTTTGGCTCAGAAATATGTGGAAGAAGCCAAACATGTTTGGTCAACTACGCGATAGACTTCTTATCCAAGATGCGCATAGACCTCAAACAACAGAGAGGGTAAAGACCATTCTGACGCAAGAGTGCAAGACGACACTGGGGCTTGTACCTCCGGGCGCAACGAGCAAGGTTCAACCACTCGATGTTACATTTAAAGCGGAATTTAAGAAAAGTGTCGACAGACTAGCCACGGAACACTTGTCCACAAATCCAGAGCAATTTATGACGGGAAAAGTGACTGCTGGTGATCGGCGTGTGCTTTTCACGAAATGGGTGGGTACGGCATGGCAAGAGACCTTGCGCCGGCTGAAAGACACGGTTATTCGCTCATTTGTGAAATGTGGAATTTCACTTCCCATTTCCGGTAGCAGGGACAGTGAAATAAATATCGATGGTTTACCGGACTACGGCATGGGTGAATCAGCTGATATAGAGGAGATCGAGTTCTTCATTGACTCAGATGAGGAAAGCTAATTATAAACTGCTTCGATTTTACTGCATGATGCACCGCTACGTTTAATTTTGTATCTCAGTGTCATTTAATTGGAACAAAGACGTTCATGTTAATGATAATCGACGAAAACTACACAGAGTTTTTAATATAAATTTGAAGAAACGTTCCTGTTGTTAATACGAAATTATACCGGTTTACGTGCTTACATCACTACATCAGTGAATTGTTCCCCTTGTTGCAAATAAATGTGCCTTATTGTGAACGTATTACGGTATTGCACATTATAATTTTGACTGTTGATTGACAAATTAAAGTATACGGAATACAATTTAAAAAAACTTGGTCTCGCTACTTTTGGGAGTGGGGGGAGCGGTGATCACTACTTTCGGGAGGGGTCGCTACTTTCGGGGGGGTCGCTACTTTCGGGGGATCGCTACTTTCGGGATTTACTAGCAGCCACAAAAAAATTGACGTTAATTTCGGGGGGTTGCTACTTTCGGGGGGTCGTTACTATCGGAACTTTACGGTATGAATTATTTCACATCAGAATAGTATCTGTTCGGTTTCTTTAGCTGAATATGTAAGTAATGTAATTTCTGGCGTTTGAGTGTACGACTTAGAGGGAAATTACATATTTCTACGGCAGGGAAACAGAAGGGTCCGGGTACGGCTGTATGTATCCTGCATGATGGGTATCATGCCGTCTATAAAGTTCCAGTTTGTCACGTGGTGACGCATTCTAGGCATGCATCAGTCATCTAAACGCTAGTTTTTGCAAATAATGTTTTAGTTATTTATTTTCTTATTTTTGTGACTAGATACCCTTTAAACCCCGAAGGGCTCGTGCCACTGCACTAGTTCGGGGATATGTTTCCAGTTTTTCCCGCAGGGGTTTCAGTTTGGTTTTTCACATCCGTCGGTGTCACATTTGTGTTGTGTAGATCATTTGTTGTCGCTGTTCTTGTACTTCGAATCGAGTAAGCTGTTCTTGCCTGCCCCTGGCGCGAGGCCGAAGAAAGTCAAGTTTATTTATCTACACTATTCACAAGATAATACAAAATACTGTAAAAACCCGCATAAAAGAACCTATGTTTTTCACTTTCAGGCTGATGCCGTTCTTATATATTGGGTACTTAGTGAAAAATCAGCCTCAAGCTGTTCTCAACATGTTCTTAAATTCTGTCTGAAAATTATACCCTGTATTGCACAACTGACACTGCTTTTTTTCTTCTCAAATCAAGGGACTGGTCCTTAATTACAAGGGAGTTGCTGTCACAGATAAATGAGAGGTATTAGCTTTGAATTTGATTGTAGAATGACATGGTTATCCTGACCCAGTAATTTTTAATCTAACTGGTACACAGTATTTCGATATATATAAGTACCAGTTGAATTTATCAGGCTGAACTGGTTCTTATGTATATGGTTTTCTTTTACCAAATTTCAGCCTGGAGGTTCTTAATCCACTTGTTCTTTTATGCGGGTTTTTACTGTACACGAGAAGAGAAAACCAAACGATAGAAAGGGTTAAAGAAAAAACAGGCATAAATCAGGATAATTTGTTAATATGTGCACAGTGACCAAAGTAGCCGAAGCTTTCTGTGTTGGCCACTGTCATAATTAGATAAATAAGTTAAAGTCAGTAAGACCAAGATGTAATTACAGGATAACGTAATTGCTAATAATTTATAGACAAGTCCTTGGATACACATAATTACATATTTGACTTGATAGTTTCTCTTAAATGAAATGAATGTGAAGTGCGGGTTAGAAATGAATTGAAGAAGTGATCCTCACACTATCTGGACAATTTAAGCCATTGTCTCATATATGCACTCGAAAAATTCAAGTGACTTCAACGGGATTCGAACCCACGACCTCTGCGATGCCGGTAGAGCCGAGTGCTCTTACCAACTGAGCTATGAAGCCACATAGTTGAACAACAAATTGACCTCTAAACTGTGTGGCTTCATAGCTCAGTTGGTAAGAGCACTCCACCGGCATCGTAGAGGTCGTGGGTTCGAATCCCGTTGAAGTCACTTGAATTTTTCAAGTGCATACATGAGACAATTGCTTAAATTGTCCAGAAAGTGTGAGGATCACTTCTTCGATTCATTAGTTTCACTTAAGCTAATTCTATATAACTCAACGATACAAAGTAATGATGTATTAGACTAAGAAATAGTACTAAAGCGAAGGGGAAAGAAGGAAAGAAAGGGGATACAAAAAGAAAAAGCGAGGAAACTGGGGACGAGTGGACTATCATACTAAGATAATAAACCTAATGGATTCATGTGTATTTGTCTGTCTCGTGTATTTGAAATACAGCCGGTAAACATTAGGCACTGTGTTGATTACCTTAGCGCAAGGAAGAGAAGTAACGGGCAAGGAAATAAACGAACGCAGCGATCAAACATAATCGAAGCAAACAACATTACGCGAGCACACGCAGAAGAAGACTTTCCTTAAGGTACCATGGGGAATAACACCGTTTAAACGGTTCCAACGTTCGTTCAACAAATGTTGGACGCGCAAAACAAAGTTGTGCGGAGGCCGTTCAAACGGTTCCGACAAAGCATAGTTAGTGGAAGAACTATGAACAAAGGGGTCAACACTTTGGGAAATCTGATTGCGAGGAACTAAGAACTAGAATCCAGCCTCTCTTGTCCAATGTAGGACGACCTGATCAAACGCGCCCGACATTTGGTTCAACAAAGTGTTGAACGCATGTTGAAGCAAATGTTGAAACCGTTTAAACGGGCCTTAAGCCTCGCGGGCACTGCATAAATTATCATATTGATCAACACACTGCATGAAACTCGTACGCCGAATTTTCCAGCTGATTTTGTCTATCCGAAAATGCTAGCTGGCCTTTTGTATTCCAAAATATGAAGATATTTAGCTTTTCCAAAACCAAAGGGATTAAAATTCTTCATAATACGAAATTTCGAGGTAACCGATTTTCCTCATGAAAACGCCAGCTTTTCTAAAGTCTCCCGAACAGATATTTTGTTCCGAAACGACCCGTCATGTGACTTGGGTACCCTTGCAGCAATGAAGTACTCTTCCAGTGGTCTGCCAAGTATACCGCACAAATATAACTCCTCAGAACGCTCCTGCCTCGCTAAATCCCACAACGCACTGAAAGAACGTTGAAAATCAAATCACCGCGAAATTCGAGCGGAAAACAAATGAAGAGGTGGCGTTGGCTTATTAAAGATTAATTAAGACATGTGGTGGTCAATTGTTGTTTCCACCATTAGCTTCACTTCAACAGATCATTAAGATTTTTATTCACTTAACGTCTCGTTAAAACTGAAGAACTAACGATGCAACATCAACCAAATATCCCAGTTTTATGATGAACTCATGATGTACTTGCAAATTCTCTCCGAACTCCGCTGAACTGAACCGCTTGGATGATGTACACATACATGACGAAAATCTCCACTGAATTTTCCAAAATGAACTTCTCCTTGTTACTAACCGTGTGTGCCGCTTCAGTTAACTCCGCTTCAAATTCTTCAGTGAACACCGTGGAGTTTTCGACAGTAATTCCAGCCGAACGCATCTGTAAACCAGGGCCGCCATTGGCAAAATCACCCGGAAAATTCAACTGTCTTATTATTGCGGATTCCATTGGTATAGGGTACGCATTTTAACGTATACGTCAAACAAAGAATGGATACGGATCGGTAAATGAACGCTGAGCGAACAGCATACGTTAACGCCTGCGTGCGTTAACGATGCCCATTTTGTTGTCATCTGGGTCACTGATCTATGCCAGACCCAGTTTTCTTGTAGTTTGGGCAAGAAACGTAAGAATAGTTTTAAACAACATCCTAGTAGCGCTCAGTCGATCCGTGTCCACTATGTCGGGTGACAAAGCTGCTCCATACACAGTTAAAGGGCTTTCACGGTAAAGTGAAAACAAAAACAAAAACAAAACAAACAAACAAACAAAAACGTGCTAAGAACATTACTTAGTCCCTGTTTATCTGACAAAACGGTAGCTCGCCTAGCTACCAAACATAAAACGCTGTCAAAGCTCTTTTACATGTGTATGCGATACTTCGCCTTTTGCCTTACACGCTTTCAATTTTCATAGCCCTGCTATCCAAGATGTGTCATTTACATGAGAAAAATAAGATAGGCTGCCTAACCCGATGGCGAGGGCAAGCATACCGGGCCAGCTGCGTGGCCAACTTATCTGTTTCCTAGGTAAACACGTCGCGGCATTTTGTAAAGAATCATATGAAAATTTAGCCGGTCTGGGGTAGCTCGGGCAGGCCAATGGTTCGGATGTTCTTATGTTCGATGTTTGTTGTCAAATCTCTCCTGCTTCAAACGGCTTTTCTTGACTGTTCTTATATGTTCTTCACTCAAAAAGCTTTCAATCGTAAAGCGCAAATGCCGGAACCCAAAGAAAGAAATTCTGCACTTCCGGTTCATAAGCGCCTGCGGTGTCATAATGTGGCGTTATAATGGCACACAACATTTGACGTCTTCTAATCAGCGACTGGGTGACCATCACTAAATCGACCACATATAGATATTTCTTCAGAATTTAAAATATCTAAACTACTGATGTTCCTTATCCCTTTTGCAGCTATACCCCCTGGGTAACTCGTAAATTGGGCGAGAGTTATCAAGTCCAGCATTCACCTTGGGACGAATTTGACGGAGGAGCCCTGGACTCTAAATATGGTTTCAAATGCCTGCAGCTGTTTCTGTCGACCGTCATGTCAGAACCAACCAGTTCTGATGTTATTGTCTTTAACTTCGGTCTTCACGACTTGAACTACGACGGCAAGTGGCCCGAGCAGTATAACACGCCACTTGAATATGTGAACAATTTAAGAGCGATAAAGTCGCTACTTTTGTCAACAGGTGCCAGAGTAGGGTATATTCTTACTACGGCAGTGCCCTTTCACCCTGCAATTAATGCCCGCATCAAAAAGTACAACAGTATAGCCGATCAAGTGATGAAAGAGAACCCAGCAGTTGAAACCGCTGACATGTATGACTGGGTAGTTGAAGGCTGTCGGAAAAACTGTTTTGAAATTGACAAAGACTTGGGCCCTCACTTCACCGATGAAGGCTACAAGTACATAAGTGAGATAGTCAAAGATTTGATTTTACGTCTTACGAAAAGGTATAACTCCCACGCTGAAGACATTGACCAAGAACACGGTAGGGACTACAGTCACTACACTCGGTTAAGGACAAGGCTGCAGTGGGTAAGAATCAATGATCTTTGTTGGTTCCCGGTTGAGAAGGGCCGAAGGGGGCTGAGGGAAAGGTGGGGAGGAGATGCTAGAGTCTCTTACCCTTGTCTTCTGCCTCCCATTCTATTTTCTGCCAACGTTTGCCACTTTTTGCATTGCCCCAGGCTCCTTCCGCACCTATTCGATCGGCGAAGACTCTCCCAGACTTGCGGTAGCTTGAAGCAAATAAGAGCATTTTCTTGTCAAAGGAAATAAAAGGGCTACCGGAGCTGTCTCGAGCTGGCGAGCTTAAGATAACCATTTAACCGGGCAAAACCGCCCTCCAGCTGTATTATGTAAGCACTAGACGACTTTTTTCGTTTTTACATAGCCTCACCTAAACACAAGGGGGCTTTGGAGAATTCGAGACAGTTATGCAAACCCACCCAAGATGCGGTCGAGGGTTTGCATAACTGTCGAGAATTCTCCCAACCCCCTCGTGTTTAGATGAGGGTATGTAAACACGGAAAACGTCCTCTATTGCTTTTATAAAATACTTCTCAAAAATAATTCGGCAAACGAAGGAAAATGTTGTTTATTTACTTCTTGACTGAAATAGACTTTCTCAATACACGCTCTGGGCAATCATATTTCCTACCAGCCTATCAAAACGCGCACCTGACAACACATGAACCAGTCAAAATTTGCGTGATGTCACAACCGTGTTCACATGCTCTGATGATCTAAACACACTTACTGACCAATGGGAGCTCGTATACTATTGTTATTGAATCAAAGGGCTTGATGGGAGGAGAAATCCACCGTCTGGTAAAAAGAGACATCTGGGCACTAGAGCGCGAGTCAAATAGTTTGACCTCGACGGTTCGATGTCTGACCAGCTGCGCAACAAGCATTGCCTTCAAAAAAGCTTACTAACTTTATAGACCTTTCAAGAAATGATATATGAAATGAATCATATGTTGAACTGCGAATGTGAAACCAAGTGAAGCTATGATCCTCGCAGTTATGAACACAATTTTTGTAGCAATTGCGTAGAGAAGCCTGGAAAATTGAGGACTTCAAAGGAAGTTTTTCATAGCTTCACTTGAGATCTTTCGAGAGTTGCCCGTTCCCGTTTCTGATTCATCTTGCCTTTTCTGTAGTGGTCACCAGGGAAACCTTCAGTTCCTTGCAAGGACAATTATGGTAATGTGGTTGCTGTTTGTCCCCATCATTCCACATGCTGCAATATCCCGTCCACTACGGGACAAGGATGCTGTCTGATGCCACAAGCCGTCTCGTGTGGGGACGGGATGCACTGCTGTCCCGCAGGCTACTTATGCGACGACAGCTGTACGTCCCGAAGAAGGTGCCTTTGTCGAAAGAAGTGATTTGAGCGCTCGTATATTACCCGTACTCGTGTTGAAGACATCAGCACAAAAGTGTTCCGACCATACCGACCATAAATTAGCCCCCAAATGGTCTCGCAATTATTATTTAGCTCAATATGCTCAGATGTAAAATTGTGGGATTTCTAAGGCGCATTCTTTTGGGGCTAATCCATTTTCCGAATGAATGGAATAGCATTCTGTTTATTCTGCTTCCGATAGCAGAATGAGCGGAATAAACAGAACACGGTTTACTCGGAATACACAGAATACGCGTTCTTTTGTGGAGATTTTGACGCCAAAATGGTGCGCGGCCGCCGAAATGTCGGTCTTAAGTTGTGTCCAGACTATTCCAAGTGTTAGTTCTCAGGTCACCTCTGCTATATCCGCTCCGTTTTCGGAAAATGCGTCCTTTTGGAAAACCTTATTCCAGCTATTCTGTTAATCAGAAAACCGGAATAGGAATAGACAAAGTAGTTCCAAAAGAATGCACTCTATAAAGTCAAATGTCCCTTGTTGTTACGAAGAGACGTACGCTTTCGCCGTCGCGATCATTTTGAACAACACATTAGAATATCTTAAGTGTGGTCTCCGAGGTAAAGTTCTGAAAGACACATGCGGTCGTGTACGGGAGTTGCTTAGCGCTTATTAGCGTCTAAACTACAGTAATTACCTAAGGACCTAGGGCGCGTTTCTCAAACAACACGAAACTTTTCGAGTCCGAAAAGCTATTTGTAAAACAAGGACCCGTTTATTTTAGAAGGCTGGTCCTTTAACACTCTCCAAGTTAGGAAAGGAAAAAGGAATAGCGAGGTTTCAGGGCCTGGTAGCACTTTCGTTTTTAAGATACACTGCGAATTGTGGCACCCGGATCCCGGGGCCACGCCTCCTCCGGGGATCGGAAAACAAGCGGAATTCAGAGAAGAGTGATTGGTATCAAGTTATGTTAAAAGCAAAACAAAACAAAACAAAACAGGATGTTGTTTCAGCCATACCTATATAATCAAGCATATGACACTGAGTGAGTGCCAGATAAACTTGCACACCAGAAACTGTCGACCAGATACGATAAAAAAGCAAAACGAGCTTTATAATATTCTTGCCCATGTTAAGTTATGAGGTTATGAACAAATTAACATTGAAGTTCGAATTTGCAACGGACTGTCAATCTTCAGTTGCTCAGTCGCATGCCATCGTATTCCGGCCACAAGTTTTTTCGAGCTTACTGATGTCTTCTTTCGACATAAGATACGCCTGAGGTTATGTCAGTAGCTGAATACATGGATTACAATCGGTAGTTAAAATGTAGATGAATCAAGTCTGTTTAAATCCCTTTTGGAGGATTCAAGAGCATTGTAGGCGTTCCATACAATACTGTATTAAACCAGTGTCTTGAAAATGAAGGTTGTTGCTTTGTTTCACCCCTTTCACCATTCCTACCAGCCTCCGGCCTCGTATTTTCATTACCAGCTCCCTCTACATCAGGTTGAAGTCCGGATTTCGAGCCTGGTTCCGACGCAGCCTCAGTTTCCGGTGCATTCTCAGGTGGTTTGGGGAACTGTACAAGTCCCCTCACGGCCTGTCCTACTGTTTTGTTCGTTTCAAGGACACCTGGAAATTAGTTGATCAATTTACAAACTGAACGACCTCCACTTCATGCGGTTTACAAGACATCTCTGAAGTCACAAAAGTGGCTTAAACAGATGTTATCTTTGGAATCGTTAAAAGCATAGATTGCCGGGTTCCGAAGTTTAGGTGGAACACACCAACACTTGTTCAGCTATTTTTATAAAACTAACGTGGGTTTGACCGTTTCACAGCAGAAAAACAAATACAAGAATGAAAAGACCTCACGATGTCACTGGTATCGTAAGACTAAATTAACGAGACATGGTTATGTTTGGTCATAAAAGGTCATAAAACGTAAAGGAGTAAGCATGGTATGAAACGTTTAAATTTATGTAAGTAACATTCCCTTTCCTATGGTCTATTTTGTTTGTTGTTTGTTCAAAAAAGAGACCTTGCAAGGAAAATAACGAATGTAAGTCCAGAACTTATGCTCGTTCAAATTAAGTTCTTCCGACTAATAATCTTGTTCTCGGGAGGCACGTAAAATTGGCATGAATCATGCATCACAGAATATTGGGTGGGTTTGGCAATGAAAACAGCTGTCCATTCAATTTGACCTGCAAAGCAACGGACTCTTAGAGTCCACTTGGGGAAGGGACAGAAGTTCGCCTACAGGGTGAAACTGGAGAAAGTTACATTTGGGGTGTCTCCATTCAAAAGGGCAAAGCCTTTTACTGGGGTTTAACGGCACTCTTGTTCGAAGTTGAAGTCAAAACGCAATAAATGGTGAGAGTGTTTAAAAATAAAGACTCACTAGTGAGGAAACTGTTGAGCTTGTGCCCGTTTTCCGCTAACTGACAGTGCCACTGATTCGAAATGACACCTGCCACGCCCACCAACGATAACAACATAGCAGTCTCCACAGGCCGCTCAAGCCACAGCTCACCAACACTAACGAAAAGCAGAAAGGATAAAATAAAGAAGACATCGCGCAGGGATGAGTACTCTGCTACGGCGGTTGCTTTTCGTCGTCAGTTTCAAAATTCAGGCACTAAAAAATTATTCCAGAATCATTCATTTTCAAAACAAAAGTTGCAAAAGTACTGGCAAAAAGTCAAGATTGCTTCCCTATACGGAAAGAACCTTAGTTAATAAAGTGCATCAAACCCCTGTTTGCCCTATAGAACAATAGAAGAAATTCGCTTCTGTGTTTTGTTCCCCCAAGAGAGCATTTTCTTTAGAAATTGAACGTACACATCTATGTTTGCATGCACTCTGTCAATAACTGATAAAACAAGAAAACAAGAGATCAAATCTGCTTGTTTTTGTTACACGATCTACATTGGGCAACAATTAAACATACAACGAGGACAAGGTCAATTTTGCGGAACAGAAAAAAACAAAAGGGTATTACATACGCTTTGGTGGCATCGTCTTTTCCTTGTCGCAGAAAACTCTGCCCAGTCTGAACCAGATCCAACAGAACAACAAGGTGACAGTCTGAAATACCAAGAAATACTCGAGACGTCAGGGTTTACGGAAAGTGTGAGATTTTACGCAAAAAACGTAACATTTTGAAAACAAATTAGAACAGAAAGCTTCAAAATGTCAAAGACAGACTTTTCTCTAGTTGCATGAACAGCTGCGTGTCAAGGGCCAACAGAGAAAGTGTTTTTGACAGAATGCTCTCAAGGAAAAGCTCTGGATGTATTAGCGACCTTTAGATCGGAGTTCGAGTGCGACTACGAGTACGAGTTTTTCCTTCCGAGCACGCGCATTAGGTTTCCAGGTCGAAATTTTTCCAAGTGCGCGTGCTCGGAACGCGAAACTCGTACTCGTAGTCGCACTCCTAATCCAATCTAAAGGTCCCTACTATCGGTCGAAAGGAGGCAGCGTGGCCGAGTGGTTAGCTAAGCGCCTGACTTGTAATCCGGAGGTCCTGGGTTCAAGTTCTGCTCTGACCACTAGCTGGGGTGTTCTACGTAGTCTCTGGTTCAACTCCTCAGCTGCGCTCGTAAAATGGCCAATTGCTGTGCCTCCTGCCAGTTGAGACTCTTAACTCTGTTAAGTTCATTTGTATCATTTGCTTCATTGGCCCTGAAAAGCCTCTCAAGGGGAGTGGTCAGTTAAGTATTTATATTTCTTTTTTTTTTTAGTTTTATTTTGGGACTGCTAAGACAGAAAGCGATACCTGAGGGGATTACCTGTAATGTTCATAGGAGCCAGCATATTGGGTGGCAAGCTTCCAAGGAACCGCTCGGTGCCGTAAAAGATGAAGCTACTGCTTTCAGATATGAGATGTTGAAATTCACCTACACTAAAGGAGGGGAATCAACAAAAGTCCTTAGTAGAAGCATTCCTAAAGAGCAATCAATTACAATTACTAAGCAACAACAGTCGAGTGACACCGACTGAGTGAAAATAGAAATGAATGAAAACTGTTTGTTACACTGAGAAAATGGAAAACATCATTGGTGCCGCTGGTATCGGCTGATTAATCCGTTGAGTGGCAGAGAGGAAGGTTTGTGATTAGCTGGATGCGGACTAATTAACGGGCTGATCTGGCTGTCTGACCCAAAATTACTGAATGAATGAATGAATGAATGAATGAATGATTGATTGAAAGATCGAGGGAGTGAGTGAATCAGCGAGTGAGTGACAAACCGCGAGTCAACGACTGAAGCACAAAATGAGAGAGAGAGAGAGAGAGAGAGAGAGAGAGAGAGAGAGAGAGAGAGAGAGAGAGAGAGAGAGAGAGAGAGAGAGAGAGAGAGAGAGAGAGA
>BLFK01000397.1:1976414-2002082 GCA_014634185.1 Astreopora myriophthalma | reverse complement strand
CCCCCCCCCCCCCACACACACACACACACATACTATTAAGACCTGTGATGTGACTTCGAGTATGCTTACCTTCCTCGCTACATTCATTGTGAGGGTCCACAATGTCTAACACAGTTAAGTTCAGTATTTTGTACTGCTGGACTTTTTACCAGGTAAAAAAAAAACACACCACAGATCAAACATGGCTGCGGGTACTTAATTTTGAGACGCCAACGGTAATTCTTGACAGCACTATATCTCTTCAAGTGAACCTATGATCCTCGCAGTTATGAACGCAATTTAAGCAATTGCGTAAAGAAGCCTGAAAATTTTTCAGTTGCTTAAATTGCGTTCATAACTGCGAGGATCACGGCTTCACTGGATTTCATATCCACAGTGTTCAATATATGATTCATTTCATCCGTTACTATATCTCTTGCCCACTGCAGCAGTTAGGTAAATACAAGGATACATCTAATTCCGTTGAAGTCTACCGCAGGGCCTTCTTTAGGAACTCCACTTCCTGTTTCTTTGCCCTGAAGGAAAACCGAAAATAGAACGTCAAGATTAGAAGTTTTAAAACTTCAAGGTCATTTTGAGTGCGACTTTCCCTAGACCAACATAAAACAAAACAAATCAACAATGCAAAGCACAATAAAACCACCTACCAGCTGGTTCAGTTGAGGTGAAAGTGTCAATCTCTTTCCCAAAGCCCACGTATCTTTTGGTCAGCGCCAAGACACGGAGCTCTGGAATAATCAATTTGCAGAACTACGTTGATTGGCCACTTCATTTGTCAAACTGTTCATGGGTAAACTACCGGAAGTAAATTTGCTTGTAAACAAACTCAGAACAGCTGAGCGTGAGTTTTAAACGAATATGGCACAGAAAACTCCAACTAAACTGTAAACACGAAGATTTGTTGCTGCGGTTGTAAGCCCTTAAGTTCTAATGATCGCCCCATTTCACTTCTCAGGAAATGGAAGATGAGACCCAAACTTTGGTAGATGAGTGACTTACCAAAACCCTTCGCTAAAACCTCCAAAACATTTCTTTTCATCGTCACAACTGCTTTCAAAATTTGATATTGCTGTTCTTTCAAAATCAAACTGGACTCTCCTAGCTTTTCGAGTGCGTATTGTATGCCTTTGTGGAACGCATCCACATCGACTTCATATCTGGACGCCACATTGTAAACCATGGCATGGATGCGCCGTGTAACCGGAACTCCTAAAAGGAGTTCCTTTTTCTTGGAGTCTGCAAATCGATTATTCCAGAACTCCGTGTCTTGGCGAAGACCAAAAGATACCTGGGCTCTGGGAATCTCGTATGATGCAACGGCATCTGCAAAGTTTGCGCATGTCATTGCAACATTTCTAATCTCCTCGGATAAGGACGAGAAACCGAGTGAGGAAAAAAAAAAACAAAAACAAAAACAAAAAACGATAAACCACCTAAGTGTAACAAATGTCCGTGAATGCCTGTACACTTTTACCTTTTTCTCGCTCTTTTGTCCCGATTTAGCTGTGGATGGCTTATCCGACTTAGCTTTCTCCGGCTTTTTCGCTCCTTTTCCAGCCGGCTTATTTGAACTGTCTGTAAAAGAACAAAAAGTTTGCAAAATAACAACACCAAACCATGTGTAGTATCACAAAGATACGTATAGAAAGAAAGAAATCGTTTGGAAATTGTGCTGTGCGAGTGCACCAAAAAAAAAAAAACAAGAACGGGCCGTTTCCGAGTTCAATAGACCAATTTCGATATTTTAAAGTTCAACTTCAAACAATAAACATAACTTCGAGGCTCCGGGTAATAAAGGATTTGTACGAGTTTTTTCCCCGGAGCCTCGAGATGATGCCTTTTATTTGTCTAGGAGTGAATTTTAATATATCGAAACCGGATTATTCCGCCGCTACTCCAAAGCGAATCCAAGAACGAAGTCTTCTTCTGATTCACAAGAAAAGTGAAGTTAACTACCATCACAAACATTCCACACTTGGACTCGTTTTGAAAAAGAGGCTGAAGTCTACTTGGGAATGACTTATTTACCTAAAATCCCGAATTCTCTGTGTAATTCGATTGGTCACCTTCTCTTGTTATGGTCTATTTAACAATTAGACCACAAGTTCGAGTTTTCTGTAAGTCAACAGACATTTAAGGAGGCGCGTAGTGACCAATATAAAGGAGAAAAGGCAAAATATATGTTTTGGTGTTGACATTAACTCTTGCAAAAGAAAACAGTTTAAGATTGGGAGCTTTTTCAAATGCATATCCTTAGTTTACCAATCATTCAACTATTTTAAAAGCGGCAGGAGTAGAATGGTTCACCTGATCGCTCTGCTGGATGCACACGGTGATAGTGGAACTGCAGTGAGAAGTCGCGAGATAAGCTAGCGATCTGAGGAACAGCAAAGACTTTGAGAGCCTCGAGTGGCAACTGAAGAAGCCACTCATCCGCTAATAGGACCACTGACTCACACACAGCCTCTGGACTGATAAAGGAAGACGCGGGAAATAGTCATTTTCTGAAGCCAGAACTTCAGCTGCCACTTTGCATCGACAAAAGCAATACTGACATTTCCGGGAGTGTCGAAGCAAAATAATGGCACTTAAAGCTTAGGCCAACCTTCTGTTCCCGACACAATCAGCGACTATAGAGCAGTTGTCAATGGAATGTCAATGTAATTATGCCATTTCTTCGGTTCTGGTTCACTGTATGATTGGATCAAAAAAACTTGCTTCACCTTTTCAACCAATCAGATGCAAAAGTAAAACCAATTTCCGGCGACCCTCTCTCGTTTTCCCGCGCTTGGCGCCGGCTGCGTTTACTCGCTTTGCATTTTGATTGGCTGATAAAACCCAGTCGTGAATTACTTCGATTTGTGATTGGCTGAAGGCTTGCTTCAGAACTTTATTCGCTTCGTAGTTTCTTTGGTCCTGGTTTTACAACGTTCAATGAAAACAGTCTCTGGAGCACTTTTTAAACTACCTATCGAAAACAAACTAAGTAAAATAAATAAATAAAAAAAGATTTCAAAAACCGGTCTTTCGATAATTGCAAAAAGCTTTCTGTATAAAAAGTTTCATTAATTCAGTCATATTGTACAGCATGCGTTACATATCAATTCGAAGCCATTTGTGACTTAAAGGTGAAGAAAAAGACTCTGAAAACTACTTACTTCAATGCTGCGTGAAGTTTGGTTAGCACAGGATCCAAATAAGCCTCAACAGCAGCCACCACGTCTCTGAAATGAGACTAGAGAAAAACAGAAGGTTATGATAACCGATGTACTTCACAGTAAACAAGCAACATAGTAGCCGCCAGAGTCTCTCAGAAATAGACGTTATTCAAGCAAAAATCCACGAGGAAGGCATCAAATACATATCTGCGGCTGAAGGGCTCAATCAGTGAAGAAGACATGATAAAGACCAGTAAAATCAAATTCACCCCGAGCAATGCACATGCAGTGCGAAATAGAGCTCTTACCTCCAGCTGGGATTCTTTTTCGGAAACATTAGAGTCAATATTCAACAGCTCCTGTCAACCAAAACGCCTCATAAGTACGACGCGGTTTTCAATTGATTATGAAAAGTACTTTGACGATTGCTTTTACCGCTGACCAACATTTTTCGCCCCACGTCGTCTGCCAATTGGAAGGCAAACAAAACCATTGTGATTTTCTCAACCCCGTTTTCCCGCGTTTGGTTGATAAGTTATAAGTCATAAGTTAGCCAAATCTCATGATAACACGATCATGCGCACGGAGTCAGTGGGACTGTTCCCATCACGCCTTACGCCCTTGTTTTCCCGCTCTTTCACGCTGCACCTGAAGACGAGGTACGTCTCAGTAAAATTCGCTACTTGTATGCTTCAAAACCAATGACTGGCCTAACAAAACTTGCTCACTGAAAATGAAATTCCAGATACACCACTATCTGACCTGGTTATCAGTGTGTAGATTATTGTCCTCAAGCTTAGCCAACATCTTCCTCTTCTGTTCTTGTTGCCGCCTTACATAGTTTCGCCTCATGAGTTCAGAAGCAGTGTCTGATTTGAAAAGACTAAACTCTTCAATCAGCTGCTTTAATTCAGATGCATTCACAGCCGCGCGGGTTATCATCGGTTTTGCAGGAACTGCAGAAAACAAGTAAAGGACAAGAACATAAGATCTGAATTGGGTACAACATTGCGTTAGCCGGTTAGGCCTATTAAATTTCAGTATTAAGGCTCTTGCTGAAGGACCAACGACAACCTGATGAGAACGAATTAAAAGAAAGGAGACAACTTAACACACCTGAGAGGGTTGAGGATTGCTTGTTAGCCTTGCCGCTCGGTACTGGTGAGCGGCCCTTGTCTAACACGGCTCCATAAAGATACCGTCTGTAAGAGAGAGGAAGGGGAAAAGAAGATGTTCCATCTCCCAGTCAACAATAAGGAGTATGGTAACTTAATGAAGTAAGGTCATACGGTTTAGTATAGTTCTGAGAACTTGAGGACTGCTGTTATAAATCATATATATTATAGCTTTACCTACCCTCTGATTGTTAGAATAGTTTATGCAGCTAGCATCTCCGAGCATTTCCCAACCATGAGATTACACAAACAAAGGCCAGACCACAACACGGGTATTTACGTCCCCTAGTCCTAGTGTGTGGGATCTTTAACGTGCCACACAAGGGCTGTGAAACTGGAACTACGGTTTATCGACCTTATCCTAGAAGACTAGAGGGTCAAACTATTTGCAGTTGTCTAAGCAAAGGCAGCACATTCTCCTCAGTTATTTCAAGACCCCAAGTGTTGGTCCGGCCAGGATTTGAACCTACACCTCCCACACCTCCCGTTAGGGTTCGATTCCCGGTCTCGGCGTCATATGTGGGCTGAGTTTGTTGGTTTCTCTACTCTGCTTCGAGAGGTTTTTCTCCGGGTTCTCAGGTTTTCCCCTCTCCACAAAAACCAACATTTGATTTGATTTGTTCTGATGTCAGTTGATTTGTAGTCTCCCCCATTAGTAGAACACCCGTGCTCAGCTAAATAACCTGAGACTTAAATAAAGTGATGATGATGATGATGATGATGATGATGATGATGATTACAAAAGTCCAGTGCTCTTCCACTTGAGCCAAGTGGTCGGTGGTTTGTTGATGGCACAAACACCAACAGAAATCGGACATTAAGCATTGCGCCAACCCTGCTCCGCCAGTTCTAACCACTTGTTTGTAAAAATACTTGTCCCAGTCGTTTGTCCAAGTCGCAAAAAAAAAAACAACAACAACAACTATTTCTACAGGGCGGCATTTTTTTTATTTCTCACAGAGTGGCGTGTCCGTTTAGACTCTGCAGGTGCAAGTTATAAGAAACTTAACGCAAGCCAAAAATTTACTGAATGTACCTGTCGGGTGAGTGCTGGAGAACAATGAAGTGTATATTGGTGGCTGAAAACTCCCGCGTCAGATCCAAATGATTCCTTGCGATAGTTAATCGTCGCCAAGCCTGGAAAGAGATCGCAGTGAATTATGATTATTATTTTTCCAGTGAGCGCAAGAATTATGACAACAACTTCTTTCACGAGCAACATAAAGCCCGTACTGATAATAACAGGCGATCGACATTACCTCGCAGTCGGACAGATGATTTGAATTTGAAGCTAAAATGCTTGAAGACGCATCATTCAGAATCTCCATCTCGGTTAACAGTTTTCTCTGATGCAACAGGGCGGCCTGGCGAGACACAGACGGGTCCAGTTGAACTCGTCTTAACACACCTTCTAGAACTTGAGACTGGTGACAACTCTAAGAAACAATAGTAACAACTGACATGTAACGGAGTTATATCTCAGAGAGAGCTAATTTGGCTTTCAATAACTGGCGTTCGTTCCCACAATTCCCGAATAATTTTCTGGTCGTCCCAGAAGTAAGTTTCAATTCCTTTCACGATTTGTCGTGGGTTGGGTGTTTCTTCAACTGGTTAAGTTTGAAAGTAGTCAATTAAAGTCGAATCTCTGTTCGTAAAATAGCTTTTGGGGTTCGAAATGCTTTCCGACCTTTTGAAAAACCCACGCTTGGCGTGCGTTTCTTGTAAATCCCGATTTTTTTTTTCCGACCTATTCCGTAACGCACTTCCCTAAGTGTCTTAAGAACGAAGACGTTTCTGGAACCTTGCAAGAACTTTGCCCATTGTTAATAAATTGAAAACACGCTAAAAGACCTGGCCCCAGTTGTTCGAAAGGCGGAAAGTGCTATCCCTGGCGCTGGATAAATCATTATCAACTGGATAACTCAATTAGATATGCTAGCACTTATCCGCTGGATAGCGTTATCTACCTTTCGAACAACTGGGGCCAGCTGTTTAGAATAAACAGAACGTAGCTTTACGGATGGCTTTTCAGGTCCGACACGAGCAGCTGGAACTAGTTGTTCGAAGCTCGATTATCGCCACCTCTACCAACAATATTGGTAACAAAATTGTTACTGGATCTGTCATTATCCCTTTGAAAAACAAATTCAGTCTACTTCAGGATCGAAGGTTCTCTTAAAAACAAGCTTTCGATTCCATCTCAGAACCACAAATCAAATCAAAATCAACTCTTTATAAAGCTCATTATGGAATAAATAATTCTACAGTCCTAGGATGGTTCTTGCAAAACCGTGATGTTCAACACGAAATGAAAAAAGAGCGAGCTGGGAAGCTAAATGAACCGGCTGGTGTTCTTGCTAGCTTCCCCCACAACTTGCGCTCTAGAAAGGCAACAGGTGAGAAAAGAAAAGAGAAGAGAAAAAAGGAACTCAAGAAAAGGGAGAAGAAGAAAAGGAAAAAACCCCTCTAATTTACATGTTGCGTGCGTTGCTTGGAGGCAATTATCCATTTCTTGCTCTGCCAGTAGATAACGTTTTATTTGCTCTGGGAACGCAAATGTATTGGAATCTTTTAAAGAAAATGGAAAGTCTTTCCCAATATCAACTATCGGTCTTATAAGTGATAGAATTGGACGTTCTGTCACGTGACAAATCGGGAATCGCGTGACAAAACGTCCTGACAGATCGCCTGGGACTCCCATTCAACGTCACGATTCAGTGTTGGAGCCCGACAGTAAATTTCAATGGCCTCTCCACTCGTCCTTGGTGTGTAATGAATGATCCAACAATTTGAGGCAGCCGGACTGGATGTCAGTTATACATACTTGGTAAAGCGCCAGATATTGCGATGAAGTGAGCGGATCATGAGCTCCTATGCAATCCACAAGCTCACGAGCTGCATTGCATACAATATCCTACAAGAGATGAAAAGTGAATTTTACCGCGTTTGCTCCAACAGTGAAAACGAATTCTCACCGAGAGAATTCTTAAAGTAATTACAGAATCAGCCAATCACGTTCTGAAGGAAAGCAACCCTTCCGCCAATCACGAATCGAAGAATTCACGTCTTGGTTTTTACTAGCCAATCAGAATGCAAAGGAAGTAAAGACGGCTGACGCTAAGCGCAGGAATCCAGTCATACAGCAAACCAAACCAAAACCACTGCAAGTGTGCAATTACTTTCGACACTAAATTGAAAACTGCTCTTATCAACATGTTGTTTACTGGCTAAAAGAAAAAGAAACAGATCTGCCGAACAAACTAAACACGAAAGTGGGCTAATGGCTGGCTTAAGGCAGACCAAGGGATGGATTGACAAAGAAATGAAATGTATATATAATAAAAGAAAAAAAAATTGCGTCAACAATGCTTATTTTCAGAAACTGAGGTGTGATTCAATTTTAGTTCTCTTTTTAGTTCTCTTGTAGAAAGCAGTTTACATTTGTTTTTCTTTCAAACGGATTTGGGATACTAGTGGCTTCTAAACGTGTCATATTATGTTGAAAGGACTCAGTTTGGAATTATTTGAGACCCAAGCACAGCATTCAGCCCTTACCCTGAAGCCTTGTTTGAGTCCCATCTGCACACACTGTGTAAGACATTCCACCGCCTGGCTTAGATATCTTTTGGAAGTTGAGTATTCAGCCTGCGATCGCAAACAGAACAAAGAAGTGCCATATTACACATAAGCAAGGCGTTTTGTGAAAAATAAACTTTCAAAACATGGTTACATATATCTCTCTAGACCATTTTCTGTTTAAGAGGTCAGAATTTAAAGTTACCACGTAATTATTGCCAATGACCAAATTAAAAAAAATTTTGTATGGTTGCATTGCCATATTACTTTGATATTTCCACATTGTTATCGAAAAACCAGTTCACAAGACTAAATGTACGTGGCTTTTTTCCTAACACGATATACGAAACGATATCTACACATTCAAGTTGTCTGTTAAAACGGCTGAGGCTTCCGTTCAGGAATGACTCGAGGTTTACTCTACAATCAAAGCAGAAGGACACGAAACAGAACTAACTTTTCGTACTCGTCATCTAAAAGTAATGTAGTAATGGAGTAAGGCAGCGTGGCTGAATGGTTTGAGCGCCAGACTTGAAATCCGGGCGTTATGTCTTCAAGCAGGGCCTTCTGACAACCAGCTGGAGTTGTTTTGAGTATTACCGGGTTCAATTTCTAAGCTTGGCTTGACGATAGCCAACGGGCAGATGAGTCCCTAGAGTCGGGATCCGGAGTTTGAATGTTATGTTCGTTTGCGAACTGAATTCATCGTCCCTGAAAACTCCTTCTAGTGATGTGGCTAATGCGGTGATTCTCTACCATTTATGCCTTTTATTTATGTAAAAGATGGGGGTGACTGCTTACATTCAACTCAAGTGCTTGATTAGTATATTGTAGTAACTCCCGCGATGGCTTCTGGGTAGACTCGATTCCACGATCTTCAGCCTCCGGATGCTCGTTCCCTGGGTCCCCAGCAGCTGGGTTAACGGGAGGAGCTGGTTTGTCGGTTTCCAGTTCTTTGGACGATCCCTGAACCAAATAAAAGACCAATAAGGTTTAAATCTTACCATCCAGTGCAAAACTAAGGTGAGCATTTATCGTTTGGTTGCCGGACTGCCAGTGTCTACCAGCGGTACTTCTATGTCTGAGGAAAAAAATCGTACGTGTCGCTATCAACACAAAGACCAGTGAGCTTATTCGATATAAGTAAAGTTTCCTCTTTATTTTACCTCATTTTTTTCTCTCACCTCAATTTCTTTCCACTGAGAGTTTGAATCAGGAGCGGTGTGAGCCGCCAGTACAGCTAGGCAGCGGCCGAGGGCGTAGAGAGTCTACGAACGAAAACCCAAAATACCGTGAAACCGTAGTGTGAGGTCCACTATTTCAGTGTAAACAGCCCCTCGCCAACAATAGAAAACTGAATAGGAAGATCATAATGAAACTTTTTCAACGGCTAATTCAAGTCTTAGCATTTTCCTTCAAGTTAGAGCATTTATCCAACTGTTTCATATTATTAGACATGAAGCCGGAAACTATCATGTTGACGAAAACAGAGAGCTCTTCGTTATAAAGGTTTAAATGATGAATCGAACTTAACCTAATCGGCCATCCTGAAGTAATTAGGTTTACCTCGCATATGAATAAAAACTCGTGCATTTTTATGAGAAAGATGTCGCACTTTGACTCGCTTTAAAAAAGGGGCTGAAGTGAACTTAGAAAGGAGCTATTCGTGCGATCGAGAAGAATGTCACACCTTCGCCTTGAGGTATCCAACGTTACCCGTCAAGCCATGCGCCACCGACAACTGCATCATGATATCCTCTCCAAGGGTTCTGCCAGGAAGGGCGAATTATATCATTATATGAAGTTCACAGCAGAAAACATTCAGAAGGAGAGTTGATATACTTGAGGACCAACGCGGCCGACTAACCTTGTAACTTCTCTCCATTTTTGTTCCTTTTTAGTTGGTGAAGGCTCGACCCCAACGTAGTCATCTATCATCTGTGGAACAAAACAGGACTCCAGTATTATACTTAAACTTGCAAAAACGGCAAGAGTCTTGCGATCAGAGTCTGCAATGAAAAATCTACAGGGGACCAATCGTGCATACATCCACCACATCTTGGTGAAGGTCGCCACAAATCAATAGCCCATTTCCGAATTGATGTTTGCCTCTGGTTGAAAGCGAGTCTTGGTGCACAACCATTCAAATGGAAATGAGTTGGGTATTTTCATGCAAATCAAACTCATTATCATTTGAATGGTTGAGCACCAAGACTCGCTTTGAACCAGAGGAAAACAGCAACTCGGAAATGGTCCATTTCCGAACTTTTCGCATTGCACTCTCTTTTTCAACACCAATAAGTACAACTTTTGCTTCTTTCGATTCATGCGTCGGCCACTGTTTCAAAAAGACAAGAAGAGTGTGTTACGTTGCAATGAAAAAATGTCGCAATTTACCTTCCGCAATTTACCTTCTCTTTCGGGTCGTGGTGAACACTAAATATCCCCCTCCTGAATTTTATACTGAATAAAGCTGAGGACATTTAGCAGGATTTAGGGCATTCAGCGTCAACTTGCATCCAACACTTTTTTTCTTTATAACAGAAACTTCGCTAGTGAAACAATCAATGACCTAAAGTCACTGAGATATTCGACAGGGTGAGCGCGAACTAGATAAACGTTCGAATCTGCCTTTATGACGTCAAATTTTGGGGGGTTTGTTCAGCGACGCGAGCATGTTCAATCGCCTTGAAAATAGTGTCACTCCTTAAAGCAGGGCAATAAGTTTATCACTCGTCTTGAGTCCTAACGTCACTCAGAGCGTCAACTTCTCCAGGAAAAGGCAGCACAAAAGGTATGAATCATATTCTTCAATTTGCGAAACCTTCAACACGTCGGGGATTTTGTTTCGCGAATGGCGTAAGCTGCTAGCAGGAGTCAAAATGCCTACAATACTCAACCAAATATAACGGTTGCTTTTGAAGTTGACTTTTCCCCGCAATTTCATACATCGATCTCTCAACGCAGACAAGTATTCTCCTTTATTCGGTACCAAAAACCAACAAAGAACTGTTTCCTTGAAATATTCTCGATGCGGACGTTCGGGGTTGAAGTTTTTCTCTTTGTTTTGGTTTTGTCGCCACGGTTTCTTCTCCGCGTGACGCAGTAATTCTTGCGCGCGCGCCTCAATCTCCTACCATGGATCATCGTTTCACAATCCATAGGTCTACTGTGTATCGCAGATGAAAATCATTACGATTGCTTTATGATATGCGCAAGAAATGCACCAAATGCCAGGCGTTTCGAGGCTGCGCCCCTTCTTCAGTAGCAAATGCGTGATTGACAAATTTCTTTGCAACGTCACCTTTCTTTTATGCTAGCACAGTACGTTGAAGAAGATCCCATTCAAGCACCGAAAAGTTAGCAAACTGAAATTTCCTGTCTAACGCTTAGTGATGTTTTATCCTTCCTGCACGGTACCATTTCAGTTGAAAACACAAATACCGGTAGCTGAGATTTCGCTTCTCGTCCTCCACACCAAAACAATCGAATGACCATAAACAACACATTTTGCCTACACTACACAACGAGACACATACAGCTGTGTAGATACAGGGGCCTATACGTCAGCAAGGACTCCAGTTTACTGGAGAAGTGTTGATCAATGAGAGGAGACTCGATCACAAAAATGGACGCGACACCGCCGGGTACGAAAACCCAAAACCAATTGGTGGAAAAAAGGGAACGTATACCCCTACCTGCTGCGGTGCCGCTCGCTCTGGGTGCCGAGTTACGACAAAAGGTCGTGTATATATTCTATACTAAAACTTGGGTGCTTGAAGAGGTGCTGACCTAGACTAATTCAAATTCGTAACGACCGGCTTAACATATCTGAAAAGCATACCCATAATTCCCCTCACACGACACCAGCCCTCTCGTCCGTGCCGGCAAAATAGGGAGCTTACGAAAGGACGACGACGACGGCTACGTGGACGTCATTTAAAATTGCAAGTTAGCGTTATTCGTATCACTACGCAACTATTTCATGTCGTTCCGCATTTAAAATGTGTAGTAACTGTCGAGGAATTAAACTGGTATGAGCGGGTTAGAAGCGTAGGGAGAGAACTGAAAAATTCACGGTCCTACGCTAACGTCCTCCACGCAGCCTAAAAAACCACGCTAAACCACGCGGGATGCTGGGAGCCGGAACACGAGAAGAATTCCTAAAATGACGAACCCTAGGCGAGTGGTTTATGAATTCTTCTCGTGTTGTTCCAACATTTCAAGTAATATATCAAACACGAAGAAGAGTGTTTCATCAGATATCCAAAGACCGAGGAGCGAGTTTTTAACCGAATTCGAGGTGTTTGGATAGAGGATGCTTCTCAAAGGAATTAGTATTTTAAACACGAAGACACGATATAAAAGGAGCGTTACCTTAAGGTACCTGCGAATCATTTGTCAATCAACCGTCGACGCATTCGCATTTTTTCATATATTCAGTTAGATATATGGTAGGAAATCATTCTCAAGACAACAAAAATCGGTAAATTATGTCTTCCATGCATTTACTGAACATTTAGCAACACCTAAAGTCACACTTCCCACCACATCGGTGTTTCCGGTTTTATTGTGACCGGGGGAGGACAGGGGGGACAGGAGGAGCCATTCCTTTTATAGCCGGTCTTCGTGTTTAAGACAAATTTCAGTTTAACGTTGCCGAAATTTTATGCTAATTAAGATCACTTATCCAAACCTCTTTTGTTCTGGGCTTGTGAATTATTAATGTATTTGAGAAGTGGTTAACCATGCCTGTAAACCATAGAAATGTGTGCTCTATTGCCTTTATGCAGACGTCCATAACCCAGAAGTCTTGATCTGCCTCATTCGGCCTTGGTCCATCAGTTTACGGTATCTAAATTTAGAATAGAGCTCCCGCCAAATAATGGCCAATCAGATCGGGCCTAATAACCACGACGCGTTTCATTGGTTCGCTACCAAGAGCCGCACGAGGTATTATGTATCCAGTAAGCCCTCGCTGGCCGCAACCTAACCCCGGCCTAGTTAATGCTCGCTGGCTATCGTGCAAAATGTTGATGTTTAACAATGACTGCTAAACATCACGTAAAAAGACCTCATACCTTTTGAATTGATCCCCTCTGTGTTTCTCGTTCACGCTTTCTTCGAGCTTCGTTAGAGAACTGTTTTAGCATGTCGATCATCAAATCAGAAACGACAAGCTTTGTGTTGACGGCTTCTCGCTGAACAGGCAGGCTCAAATTACGCAGCTACGTGAAAAAAGTACACTTTGAGACTGGAGGTCTGATATGTCAGCCATCTCCTCCCACCTGTGGGAAGGGGTGGGGTGAGTGGGTGGGTGAGGGCAGAGGCTCCGAAAGAGACGTAGGAATTCAAAGCATTGTAATGTGTCCCCTAGAGGATAGGGAACTTGGGCACATTTCTCGAAAGCCCCGAAGCTTTTCGGGCGTATTTCGGGAGCCATAATTGCCTCCGTATCTTGAAAAGGAAGGCATTTTAAGCCACGAAACTTTACAACTGGGTTGCTCTTTCCTATCTTGAAAGAATGCTAACAGGCCAGATTTTCAGAAAAGCGGATCGCAGTTTTACAAATTGTTTTTCGGGCTGTACACTTTTAGCGACTTTCGAGAAACGGGCCACTGGACGTAATCACCGATTATTGCATCACTTTCGCTGCGGGTTTTGAAATTGTAAGTGGGTCTAAATACTTTTAGTATAATTTTCAGCGGTGAATATAAGAATTCGGTGTTATATTCACCGCGCTACCCGGTGAATATAACATTTTGGAGGCGCGGCTGCTAAGCTAAGCAAGAACTTTTCGTGCCTTTTTATCGTGTTTTAGCACGTTGTTTTGCACTTTCTTATATTCACCGCTGAAAATTATACTAAAACAATTATTCGCCTCAAGCTCAGTGAATATTGGGGAATATTTACCCTGACTACGTCTCGGTAAATATTCACCAATATTCACTTCGCCTTCGGCGAATAATTGTTAAATAACTTAATGAGGTGAGTGTAGCCTTCAGCAGTACTGATGACATTTATTGACGTTTCTACTCTTCAAAGTCACTCCCCCCCAATGTTATCCATATTTTGTCAGTGGATGGAATAAGTACCAAGTTTCTTGACCAGATTAGTCAGTAGAGAAGTGATGTTGCATTTTTGGTGGTCGTCTGTCGGGTGAGCCGTGATGTGATTGGCTTTGAAAACTGTTAACAGATATTGGTGCGTTTCACTACAGGTCTCTGGTCAGTACAGTTAGTCAGTTTGTATTATTATTTGTCGGTCCTTTGGTCAACACAAAGTCGTTTGTAAAGTGCAGACAGTTGTTTGAAACGGTTCAGTAGAGTTTGGTAGCTTTCCATGCAGCGTGAGTTGCTAATAGCAGTTTGTACTGTCTGTCGCTAGCGCATTTAGCGGACTCCACATCAGGTCTGTGGTTCGTTTGCAACTATACCTTTCAACCATTGTTGAGGTGGTCACCATTCCTAGTCACGCCGCCCATGTGTGTTCAGTCAGTCCATGTTCAAATTTCTGCCGTTTTCATAAATATAAAGTGGCCTGGCAATGGCACCATGTGATCTTGTAAACTGTTGCCGGCCTGTCGTTGGGTTCGCAAGTATGTAACTGTCGTGAAGTAGTGATAGGTCAGTCTGTAAGCAACTCTGAAGAATGCTGTTGGGTCCGGCGTAGAATCAGTGCGACAATTTCAGAAGCCTCTCTTTCAAACCGAGTCCTGTTAAGGTTGGTGGCATTGGGGTTGCTGTTGCTGTGAGGCTGCCTCTCATAAAGTCTCTGTTCTAGTTGTTCTTACTAAAAACGTTGTCCAGATACCTGGTAGGTAGTACTTTCTTCTGCTACGCTGTCAGGCGAGTCTCAAACTATTTGTGCTCTTTTCGTCAGGGTTCCTATAGTCGTTGCTTTGTGAGATTCAGGTTGAACGGGATGACTGGTCAAGTAGTCTGTCCGTTTTTTGAACACAGTACTTCCTTATCTGTTATCACCGACGCACGGGGACCCAAGCAGTCCAGAAAAGGTAATTTGCCAATTTCCTCGACCTCTTTGATAAACTGGAAGTCATGCATGGATGTCTCAGTTTTAAAATGTTCCGACGTGAAAGATTGTCGATTTCGCCTTGTGTACTGCTGCAGCGTTACCAGAGTGGAAGTGTGCACTCGCCTCTGAAGACGACTGCCGCTCAGGTTGTCGAAACGTCAGTCCACAACAATCGTTAATTCTCAGGACAATCAACCCGGACGATCATACTTCATCAATTTATGCAACGCTTTCGAGTGGTATACCATGGAATATCCCACGAGACACTTGTATTTTCTCGGTATACACACGAGCCTTTAGGCGAGTGTGTACTTTACCATGTCACAGAAAATACAGCGGCCAACACGATCAATTGACACACACACACACGCAGACTTCATTGTCAGTGCCTTTCAACCGGCTTTTCTATTGTCTACGATGTTGATGTTTCTAAAACTGTTTTAAAATGTTTATTAACTGATTCATAGTCCACTAAAAAAACATTCTAAAATAAAATAAAATTCTAAAATTCTTAGTCCTCCGCTTGATAAATTTCGGCGGGAATACGATCGCAGTGAGCGATGGGAAGGTTGGGTATAATACCGTCGAATATACAACGGCTTTCCTGTGTTCGGATTGGCTGTATTTTCTATGGCATCGTATAAATCAAGTTATGACATGACTCCTTGGTTCAAACCGTTTACAATCGAAATTATCAATTCAAAATAACAAAGAAATGGCGAAGAACACACAAAAACCTCTTATATAATGACGAGCAGGCCGCTAAAGGTTAAATAGAATTGTGACAAATCTAGCACAAGTCTTTGTTATCAGTGATCTATATTCTTACCTCTGAAAGGGTGCAGACATATTGTACGTCATGTAACACAACATCAGATAAACTAACAGCTTCTTTCAGGATATCAAACGCCTTTAAATACGAAATTTTCAATTAGAACTCTTCTCTTCATCAATACCAGCATCAAGTTGGAGAAGCATATTCCTTCTTAACTTCGCTATGGGTGAAAGGGGAGGGACTGAACAAAATGGCTTGTTTGTAATCAGTTTTATGCGAGTAGTTGAATTCGTTCACATGCAACGAAATGTGATTAGACGTAGTTCTATAGGCTGTGTGAAATTGCGCGCATGCCTTCGACGGTTTAATCAGTAGCAAATGGACTTAATTTCCCGCCGTATTTCAGTTGTTTCAGGCAAGGGCGACGTGATTCCAGTCCCCGCCCGAGCTCCAGTTTGTGCTTCTTGCGATTTCAGGAATTTTAACATTACACTACTGGACGCGAGACCCATAGGCAAGTTTTTCTGCTGTGTGCGAGGGTCACAAGCTCTTATAAACTAGCGCCAAAGGGGCAGTTGATCTTAAGGCTCTAGGGACACCTCCAGCTCCCCCTCCCCCTTGAAATTTTGACGAACTGTGTCGTCTGAAACTCAGCAAATCGTGCAGTTTCGGAAAACAGCAAATTTATGCGACTTGTAGTGCAACTGAGTTAAGCTTGCAGTAATGTACCAAGCCCAAGTTTCCTTGGATGTTTCTCTGCAAACAAATCAATGACTTTGTGCAGACTTGAGCGATGAGAGCCCCCTTGTGCCGAAAGTCTCCCAACAGCGTTTTAAAGCGAAATGCCAAGAGAAGCAAGATTGACGAAAAACTTCCGCCACAAAATGAGAAAGATTCACTTAGATTATTTATGACTGACTTTCATTTCAAAACTAAAAAGTGATTTCAGACCCAAGTGATGCAGTTACATTTTGCAATAACTTCCTTTCTTCTAAACCGTTCGCCCACAACAGGAGGGAAAGGGAAGTGCGTACGAACCTTTCATGCTACCCTTTCAACGGGCCTGGACTTTGTGGAGATATAACAGCCAGAAAGTCATTTTAGTTTTCTGAAAGTGTTTTCCAATCTGTCGTGGTGGTTGAATTCTCGATTTAGTGAAATTCTGACTAGTTTCATGTTTGAAGACCAAATTTCGAAATTCAGTTTTATCAGATTTCCACTCATCCATCGAAGTTCATCGCTCAGGCCATCCTCTCGTGTTAGAGCTTAATACATAATTAACTCTTGTTGTTGTTGCACATAGTACCTCCAGAAGATAGTCCTGCCTTTCCTCAGAAATGTTGCAGTCCTCTGCAAAGGCTCTCTTAATAGCCGCATGTTTCAAAATGACCTTGACAGCCTCTCGCCTGTGACCCAGCTTGTTCAGATTAGTCGCTGCACGGGAAAGGTGCTATGGACAAAAAAAGCAAAGCGAGCAAGGTCAGTTTGGGTAACTAAATTCGTTACGCCTCATTATCAGCATTTATAATCCATCAAATATTTTCGCTCGCGCGCGATTGGTCTAAACACGTCACGTAACCGAATATTCCCCAGCTAAAACTGGGGAATATCCGAGAATATTCCCCAACTTACTAAACTGCGCGCGTTGCGAAAAAGATTTGAAGGATAATAAACACAATAGCCTCCATTTGACGCGAAAATATGCTAGGACATTTGTCCTTGGACATTATCTGTTCCTCGAAGCTCAAAGTTTTCCTCGAGCTACTCTCTCGGAAAACTGTTCGCTTCTCGGAACAGATAATGTCCGCGGACAAATATCCTAGCATATTTTCGCGTCAAATGAAGGCTATTGTTTATGTATGCATTTTGTTTCGACTTCAATACATAGAGAGGCTTTCATTTGAATATCGCGCTGGGCAATCTCAATAGCCGCAACCCGGCAGCGCAACCAACCATAGGGATACATACGACCGGTCTTGGCCAAGACTGAGGTACAGACCTTGCATGCGATAATCAAATCCTTATGTTCACGGTCTTCCTTCCTTAAATGCGAGTCGTTCACCACGTGACCTGACAATAGGGTACCCAATCTGCGGCAAGAAATACAAGCATTGTTAGAAAATCGCGCATGTACCATTGGATGATGATTACGTAGAAACAGACCAAAAGCATAAATGGAAACCCCGAAATTCTTCTTTTATGTTTGCTGATTAGCCTCACTAACCTTCCGTTCAGGTTAGCAAGACGTTAGTTAATGTCATGAACAACAGATTTTCTCAGGAATACAGTCGTAGGATTGCGGGTAGATAGGACTTCCATGTGAACGGATTACAGGGCATCTAACTCGCTCAAAACGACTTCTATATAACTTGTTACAACAGCAGTGAAAAGTGTTGTGAGGATATTAAAAAATTCGCCACTTCCTATACGCCCGACAGAAATCATACATTGACCAGGGAAAGGAAACGGAGTACTAACTGTTCCTTACCTTGCTTCAAGAACAGCCTCAATATAGTCCGCCATGTTGGTTTTATTGGGGTTTTCTTCCGCCAGATCCTTGAAGACTCTTTTTGCACCAAGTATGATATTACAAGCCTACAAAAAAAGAGGAAGAGTCATGTTGGCGACGAGTTGTTTAATTTCAAGGTCCACATAATCTTGGAAGAAGACAGAAGTGTAAAATAGTTTACAAATACACGTTATGCATGTTTACATCAGAACTCCTTGTTTCACAGCCAGGCCACGCTTTCAGATTTGAAGGTAACTTTTCAGAAGCCGAGCTATGCTTGGTGCCGAAATTTAGCACTTTCGACTTAATCATGCATGCATAACGCCTATTGAATTACGCTGCAACTGATTACCCACGTGAAGATGCAACAATGGAAATAACCATCCTAAGAAATTTTGAAATGATCGCCTTCTCTCATTACAACCGCGTCTTTTTTTACATCAGATGCACAGGCAAAAAAATTGTCGGAAAGAAACCTCAAGCAATGAGAGCAAGATTATTTTACCATCTCTTTGGCACCTGGATCAGGAGTGTTTAGCATGGTGGAATTCTTGTCAATCTTTGAGAAAGAAGCCTCACTCAACAAAAGACTGGCTGACAACCAAAATCTTTGATCTCCGTGTAGTTTCTGGAATAACCAAACGACAAAAACGTCAACCAAAGCCCAGGTAAACAATCTAATGACGCTCCCCAAAGTCATATTCAACAAGAAAAATCACTTATTATTTCTTAGTATTTTTCGAGTTTGAAGACTCGTACGTGCAATTAGAATCTTCAATATCTAAAGTGAAATGATATTATTCATAGCTTCTTATTTGCATTTAATTATTTGTGCCTGTGAATGAAAGCATGCATTACTTTAATTTTTTTTTCTCTTAGTACTCTCAAGTCTGTCTGTATTTTTCATCCCTCATTGATTTTCTTTCTCTACTAATATTTTAGCAGTCTCTTTCTTCACTTTAGTCCTCTGGTCCGTCTAGATTAGCTCTGCTACCTGCGGTGCCTGGTTGATATGTTTTTATATGGTCTTCAAATAATAATAATAATAATAATAATAATAATAATAATAATAATGATAATTAAGGATTGGAGTGAAGAGTTTATACTCTGGACACAAAGTTAGCAGTATAGAAGTACTATTCGATTTCCTAGCCGCTTACTCTACTCACTTAGAGGACGAATTGACTAAGATTTTACAAGATAAAAAGGTCGTAAGCAAAACCATTGAAAAGTCGCAGAAATGGATAATTTCTCAGAATTGCGAAATCGTGAAAAGATTCACGTCTTAAAGACAGTCGCTCGTTAGCCTCGTTATCTAAATGAACAATTCTAGAGTGTT
Source organism: Astreopora myriophthalma (assembly GCA_014634185.1). Lineage (NCBI taxonomy): Eukaryota > Metazoa > Cnidaria > Anthozoa > Scleractinia > Acroporidae > Astreopora > Astreopora myriophthalma. The sequence continues at coordinate 1,982,515 of BLFK01000397.1, read as the reverse complement.
CTATTGTTTCTGTTTTGTTTTGTTTTTTTGTTTTTTATTTTTTTATTTTTTATATAGTCATTATCTCTTTGTATATACATCGTAAATAGTATAATTGCCTAGGCCACTGGGCTCGAAATTATACTTGTGAAAGATTGTTTTCTGAACAATAAAGTCTTCCATAATAATAGTACTAGTACTTAAAAAAGTTGTTCTTTCAACTTCGCAAGGAGCGAACAACAACGATTATCAACGTACATTTTATTACTCGGGAAATGACCTAAAGCAAATGGGTGCCCTCGTTAATGAGAGTTCGATTTCTATAACTTAAGTAAACGAGTAGGCTTAACAAATAGTGGTTTCTCTGTGTTTTTAAGAACTAAAAAGTCAGTCATATGATGACACTCGTAAAGGCAAAACATTTCTAAGCAACACGCACAAAGTTGTACTTGAGCGAATTCAAACTCTACACCATTGTCCGACGTAGGAGATTCTACATACAAAGTTTGGTGTATCCCACCCTGAATTTCAGAACAATTAACTGTTTTGCAAACTGTCATTTATGTTATTGTATCATGACACCTGAGCTTCAAGAAGCAGCGATGTAGCTTGTCCCCAGTTTGACTCGGCAAGAGCCATCACAGCGAACTGGAGCAGAATGTTCGATAAGCATCTTTTGTCATCAAATGCCTGAAAAAAAAATAAAATAAAAATACGATCAAGTACTAATTCCATGAAAAAAGAAGCAATGAAAAACTTGATAGAGAATACATGAAATGTGATATATTGAACTCAGTGCGGATATGTAATGTTATGATGCCAATGTGATCATTGCAGCGAAGTGAGGAACTTCAGCAGTTGCAAACAAGCCTGAAGAAAACCCGGCAGTCTTGAACGGGAAAAAGCCTTACCCTTGCTGAAAGATTTGCTTCACTCAGAAGCTGCCGAGCAGGAAGAAACTGACCCTGGCAAAAAAGTACAGAAATAATAATAATTAATGCTGGGGTCTGAAAGGATTGCTTAAACCTTGCGCGCATTACACAGACGAACCGTTTAGAAGACGACTAACCATTTTGCATCATACAGCAGGCCGACAAGTAAGCTTCAAATAGGGTTATTTACTGTTTCGCTTTCTTCTCTGTAACTTGTAGTCTTCTTAGTGTACCGTAGTGTGTTTTAGTGGGCAAGCGCAGTTATCGACGTATTGCTGTATTGGGACAAATTCAATCTTCAAATTGCTCGATGGACTGCAAACTCTTATCTTCTTTAAGAATTGGTTCATGCTTAGCGTGCGTATATCGCGTTATAGATGCACGCGGGGAGTTTGGAGAGCACGAAAGAAGCATAAGAGTTGCTCGAGGCGTAGCCGAGAGCAACTCTAGCTTCTTAAGTGCTCTCCAAACTTCCCAAGTGCATCCATAACTCGATATACGCACAGCTAAAAGCATGAACCAATTCTTTTACAATATAGTGACAAGAAAGTAGTGCGCGGAAAACAGGTTCATTTGTGATTGATTACAAAATTCTCTCACTGCGCGTACTGAGAAAAACAAAGATTCTTCTTGGCTGATTACAAACACGACATTTTGTATTTGATTACAAGTTGCACACGTCATCATATGGACGCACGGCCGTGCGTATGTTGAGAAATGTACCATGATGACGCCAATAGGAATTAGATAGGAAAGCACGCGCGCTATGTTATAATGTTCAATCACCCAACGCTTTACACTAGACGAACAAGGAACGCAAAAGACCTTTAAACTTTCCTAATCACTAAAACCGCACCTGCCGGATAAGTATCTCCGCCTGCTCAGTCCATAACTCCCGGTAACACAAGTCGCTTATGACCCGTTTATGTTCGTTCCAGGACTCCTCTTCAGTGGTGTCATGGCCTCCAGGCGCCTGGGGTCTGAGCACTAGATTAGAAGTCCTGGTGTCAAACACAACACTTTTGCTGGTTTTGTTCTTCTCCTCCTCCGTTTTTACTTGGCGCTGTTTTTCTTTCCACATCTCGATTTCTTCGCGTGATCTAAATGGAAGAAAAGATACATCGTTAAAGACGTAAGTTCACGAAAATATAAAGGTTTTTCTTCAGATTTTTTCAAAGTCACGTAGTCGACCACTTCAGTAAGATAAGAAAAAGGAATATTGCAATAAACATACGATATATACAAGTTTACTCCGGCAGCCTGAAAATACCTGGCCTAAACTAATAGAAAGTCCACCTGCCATTAGCCATTTCGACAATCTGGAGCCTACGATTGTATTGGATAGCAGTCTCATGGGCTAAAGCTTATGGCTTGTGCCGTTACGTCATACCATCACAAGGGGTTGGATGTTTCCCGCTGTTGAACGTTGATTTAACCGATGATTTTAACACATGAAATCATCACAGCTCTCACGTGCATGTCTGTGATGCTTTTTTAGGTATACTGTAAATCTAAACAACACTTTGTTTCGTATAATTCACACCAGCTATTTTAATTAGCCGTGTGCATAAGAACAGACTGACTTACTTGGCCTGCTCTTGCTCTGTAAGCAACACACGCCCTGCGCTTTTCTCGTGATGAGACACGGCTGAGAGTAAGTTCAGCTCTTGACACAACTCCATCGCTCTGTAACAGAAATACAGCATACATGCCGCAACCCATTTGTCTTTTAAAAATGACCGTAATTTCCGTGATGTGCCTTTGATTGTTTGTACCCTGGAGGAGACTTTCTAATGCACGGTCAACAGTCCAGCACCTGTGGCGCTGATTGTGTTCCCAGCTAGTGGTTTGGTTGGATGCAATCAACTGGAAATACAACGCACCAGCGATACCCAAGGTTCAGCCCATGACTGAATGAATGAAGGACACGTTATCCCTCGGCTACTGTTCTTGCGAGCACCTTAGCGAGCAAAATACGGCTAGAAAAACAAATCAGGGGGTGACGGTTTTCTGCAGAATACTTGCACGAATTGATGCACGCCATGTTTCAAAGTATGACCCCTACTGTCGCGTACCTGTGCAACGTATTTGGGGTGGTCACACGATGTCTTTGATATAACCGCGTGAAGAAGACTAACGGTGTTTGTGAACGACGCCATACAAACCTGAGATGAACGAGTTTCTTCAGTTGTGCGTCACCAAAGATCAAGTCCGCTACAACTTGCTGCATTGCAAGGACAGGGAGAGCTAGTTGATGGTATCCCAACTCACGCAATTCACGCAACAAGGATTGGGTGTAGTACAGGGTCAGCATCTAAGAAAGATAAACACGGCCCAATTAGGAGCAGATAAATGGAATGATTCAAGATGATAGACTTGTGACAATCTGAAATAATAGACTTAGTGGTCTGAAATTGAAAGGACTTGACGTAATTTTCTTTTCTTTTCCATGCTCTGCGCGAGAACCGACTTAACCAGCCTGCGAAATCACTTTGAAAAATAATAGCAGGGATTCTTCGAATGCAACAAGCAGTCAAGTTCGCCGACAGACATTTTTTCTTAATTTATGCACATCCCGCGCGCGCAAATGAAGTTCTAAGGAGTTTGCCTTATTGGATGTTCCATACCTAACGTATACGTTCATCTATACAGTAGCTTACCGGTTTCTGGAAAGTAGTTTTGTTGATCATTGTCCCAGTGATGTCGCATTTAAAATACTCTTGAAGCTGTAGGTAGAACACCAAGGCGTATTGCTTTAGGACAATATCTTCTCAACTTTACACTGAGCTCATACGCACAGAGTTTTGCTCGTAGAAGTTATGGTTAGCAGTATTTGCGCGATTTGACTGACATTGAACGCTGTTGTGTCAACCTCTTCCTCTGATGCCCAACAGAACGGTTTGTCTTGCGACGCAAATGTGTAAGGATACAACAACGTATGTGCGACTATACGTTTCTTTTCAATTAAGTGTTTTCAAAGTTTATAAACTGTTCTTCTGCAATTTGCTTAAGTTAAAGCATAACTAAATCAGTCCTTTTGAGGGCTATAAAATTTTAAATAACGGTGAACCTGAAGACTGTGAACCCGACAGGAAAACCATGGATAAGACAACTAAAAATAAGTCAATAAGTTAACACCTACTTTCTCTGAAAGTTCAAACGTAGCCCATCCTTCCATGGTGCTTGGAAATATGGTCTTTCCAGTTGATTTTTCAACTTTAGTTTGAGACTAAAACAGAAGAGATAACAAAATCAACTACTCAACCAATGATATAGCCTCCCCTGCAGTCATCCTCAAGTCATAGAAAGTATGGTGAGACACCAAAATGAGAGTAGTCTGAATTTTAGTCGCCTCCCCCGCTCGCTATGTCACTCGGGGAGAAAGGTGTCTGAAAGCACCAGGCGTTAGTGCTGTCCCGGTTGAGTGTGGTTTAGGGTCCGTATTGGTCTGAAATCGGGATTTCGTAAATGAATTACGTGTACTACTAGACAAAACGAGACAAAACAAACAAGAAAGAAAAGAAAAGAAAAGTTGAATTAGAAGACAAGAAAGATCTTAACATTTCCAACATTCAAAAAGACGACAATGGAATCCCCCCCAAAAAAAGATTAAGAAAAAGAAAAGAAAGAAGAAAAAAAGAAATAGTGTTACAGCCACAAAAGTTGAGTTAAAGAATCCAGCATCGATGGAAGAGCTGTTGTCATCTGCCTGACATAGAAGAGAAACAAACAGCCAGACAAGGTCAGTAGTTCATAGTTCACACAGCAACCAGGTGGACAATCAGACATAGTTTGACGCTACTTTGGTTGATAGATTTCAAGAACGTACCTAGAAAAGTTAAAATTTACGACCCAACGTTTCGACACTCCTGCCCAATGACTTCATCGGGGGTGATCCAACGCTGCAACAAGAGTACTTTTATATGCTCACTAACCTAAGGATCCCGTTCCGAAGGAACACTGAGAGAACTGACGCTGTTTATTCTATTCCTTGCAATTACTGTGATCATGACTACATCCGACAGACCAAACGTCAGTTTGGTACACGTTTAAAAGAGCACCCCGAAAGAGCGGTTTTTCTTTATAAAAAGGAAAACTCCGTTTTGTAAGAGCACGCTTGCCAAACCAACCATACAATTGCGAGGGATAATTCTAAAATTGTGAATTGTAACTTTTCAAGTTACGTTCATTAAATCTTCAAACCAGAGTAGCATCAAATTATGCCGTCTCAAAAACCCAGATACTTTCAAGAAACCAGTGCACGCGGGAGAAAGACACAACGTGATGAAACCATTAGATGTGAACCGCTCGACTTGAACGAGAAAGCAGCGATAAAAAACTCAAAAATCGATAGCGAAAGTAATTGATAGAGAAGCTAAAGGAAGGATTTATCTGACACAAAGCCAAAAAGATCAAATAACCCTTGGTCATGGTGGACAACTTGGAGATGAACCTCGCTCTTGCTACAGGTGAGCTATGCGGTGAAATGCGGTGGGTAAAGTTCTGGATTCCATCGGCTGTAATCAATCAAAATCAAGTCGAGCGAGATTATAAAATGGGTCATACCCCTACGAACTAACGCCAACTTGTCTACTTTGATCCAAAAGGTTCCCGGCAGTGTAGGCTAGAGCATGAAAAGCCCCCCTCTGTCACAAAATTCCTATTATTTATGTTTTCGCTATTGTTTTGTTTCTTTACTTGTAAATATTTAATTGTTTTCTTTTCATTATCTTAAATTCGTTAGGAGTATTGTCAATCATTTGTCGTCTTAATCCGTCGTATCTTTTAAAAAAAGAATGCCACTAGTATATTAGTAGTTATTGTCCTAGGAATTTGTGTGTAGTATTGTAAATTTCAATATAGTCTAACTAACTATTATTATTCCCATCACCGTGTATTTCATATCTTGTTGTGTAATTAGTATTTATTGTACATTTTATAGTTAGCGCTTTCTAGAATTTTCTTTGTAATTATAATAAGTATAGGAGTATTTAAATAGAGGTCAGTTTAAAAGTAGGTGTGGTTGGTTGAACATTTTGGAAGAAGGAAAAGGACTGAGAAGTTTGATTTGAAAGGTTGTGGGTGAAGTCGCTCAAGTCACTGTCAAGAGCCATTGGCAGGAGCCAGCCGTATTTTCCCTGACATTAACCCTTTTGTCAGCGGCGGCGAGTGAAAGGAGTTCAAAGCGAG
>BLFK01000397.1:1961531-1970142 GCA_014634185.1 Astreopora myriophthalma | reverse complement strand
TTTTTCCTGTTGTGTGAAGTTCGGTGGATTTCACTCGAAGTTGTACTGATTGATTTGCTTTTCTTAATGACCCTAGGAGCCGCACAGAATTGTAAGTGTTCTTATTTCGTCTTTCACACTTTTCATATTTGCGAGCATTTGGCTCATCGTATGTTTATTCTTTGCTTTGTTAGTCTTCTACCGTCGCCATCGTCTTGGCCGATTGAGTCTGTCAGCGTGAATTTGTGTTGTCGTCAATCGTCATCTATGCCTGAAATGTGTATTTTGTAGTTAAAGTTGTGTTTCGGACGAGTTGAAGATTTCTGTGCGTTTGTTCCCCAACACGCTTCAAGGACATTTTAGAACTGCAATTTCCAATGAAGACGGAACAGACTTACAATCTATGATAAGTCCTCGGCATGTCCTTGACAGCCTGGTCCATGGCCCTCAATCCCTGCTCCCATTCACCCTAAAAAGTTATGAAATGTAACATGACTAAAATATAAAATCAAAGAACGGTCGGTCATTCACACTCGCATTATAATTGACTCACAAAATATGACTCAAGTAACAAGTTCGACGACCTGGTCATCTGAATAATGTCGACGTGAAATGTTAAGCCTGGTTCACAAGTACGACACAAGCATTAGCACAAGTAACATGAATGCGCAGACGCATTAACTTGTTAAATAGTGTCTTTCGTCTTGAAAAAAGGTCAGTACTAATGATCGAGTAAATGTGATAGGAGGGCGTTTATCAACTATACAAAGAGTTTCTCTACATTTTGGGAAAGGAGTGTGTACAAAAAACATACAAGATAGATATCTTCCAGCGCATTTCTTGGACACGAGAATAAGTGTTTCCGAGGTCTTTCATGACAAAGCAAAACTTAGGCCAGGAACTTACCTTGTCAGCATAAGCTTGAAACAAAACTCCATACATGGCAGCGCGGAGCATAAGATCCTCGTCATAAGCGCTTGGTAATGGTGCAGGCTTCTCTTCTTGTTCAGCTGCTGGTTTGCCCGTTTTTCCTTTTTCGTCAGACTGCTTACTATCCTTGGAGTCTTGTTTCTCGGTCTTGCTCCCTTTCGGTATCGTTTTATCCCCTTTGTCTATAAAAAGGATGAAAGGAAGAAACAAATACACGAAAAAAGCAGAATTCACGTCACCATTTCCATCTAGATTAGAGCAGTTTTCAATTGACTAAACCAAAGCAAACTATCGCCGATCAAAACAGACGCAGGCAATCAAATAAACCAATCAGAACCCGAAGCAATTACATGCGGCCGGTGTCCAGCGCGGGAAAATCGGGAGTTTTAGCGAGGAAGACAGCAACGGCAACCGGAACGTCACAAAACCAGGTTTAATTGGTAAGAAACGATCGTTCTGCACGCACTGTACGTGCGTTTTACAATAGCTCAATTTAGAAAAGAGCGATAGCCTGGGATCTAGAGTCACCGCGCAAGCCCTTATGGGATTGTTTGGGGGACGGGAGTAAAAGCAAACCTGGTGAAATGTAGAGCGGAGTACAACCTCAAATGACCAAAATCAGCGGCTTGGGGAAAACGTCAGCAGAAGAAGTTGAATTTTTCTTTCACCGCTCTCCAAATTTTAACACCGTTAATTTGGACTGACAAGAGACAAATTTCACATATTGAAAGACTTGAAATAATCGCCTGGTGATTACGACGATAACGCGTTTCATTCTGAAGTGACGTTCTCGTCGCCGTTGCCGTCCTCGTTGCTAAAGCTCCCTATTTTATGTCGTCAGCCCGAAAATAGGTTTCTGATTGGTTAAGAAAATGACTCGCGATTTTTTTTCTTTTTCTTTTTTTTTGGGGGGGGGGATCACCAAGGGGTCAGGGGGGGAAATTAGCCCGAGTATAATTATTTTTGCAGCCGGCATCGGCAGTTGCAAGAATCTTTTTTCTCCTCGTGATTGCGCTGCTCAATTTTCTCTTCTACTTTTCTTGTGCAACAAGTTTATTCCTTACTGCCCCGCCTCGCTCAAAAGTTAACTGGTCCGTCCCCTTAGTAAACTAAAGGCAAAATAGTTGCATTCGACACCCATCTAAAGACCACTGTTTAAAAAGACATCAACTATTATGAACAGTTACAGCCATTAGACTTGTTCTGGCAACTATCAACTACAGTCTGTCACGTTGGAATTAATTACCTGATTTTCCCTTGTCTTTGTCTTTTTTCTTTTCTCCTCCTTTCTCTTTGCCTTTTTTATCTTTCTCGCCTTTGCTACTTGGAGGCTTCGTAGGTGATTTCTTTCCCGGAGATGATTCTGTGTCTTCGTCATCATCCTAAGGAGAGCAAAAAGAAGAACAAACAAACAAACAAACAAAAAAACAACAACAACGGTATTTTAATGTAACTTTTGCTGTAACCCTTAACCATCAATGTTTAATGTTCCATTCTACCGAAGGGTATCGAGTCAGTTTAAACGTGAGACCTTACGACAGCTGCTACACGACCTCTCTTTCAATTCAGTATCGTTTAACCGGCCATAAGTACTAATATCAACACAACAAAACTGTTTGACAGGGTCAGTACGGAGTTGTAAGGGAGCAGAAACAAGGATGACGAACACGGCCAAGATAACTTCATCTAAAAACATAAATTCGTGTTATCATAATAACTCCGAGCTTATTCCAACTCTTTCCAGGTGTAAAATAATTACTGGCTGAAAAGGAACACAATTGGTATGAACGCCGTTAAAGTTAAGAGAAAGACTACAAAATTCATGGTCGCGCACTCACTTCCCACAAAAAAAACTTGCGGAGCCATGATTGTTTTTGTTCACTAAACCTATTGTTTTGTGGCATTCCCTTTGTTGTCGACGTCGTCGTTGCTTAAGCTCTCTACAAAACGGCTCTCCTGATTGGGTCAGAAAACAATCGACTCAAATGACCATATGGCAAAAACAATGGACCCCAACCCTAAACACTGATCCAATGAAATTAGAGGCTCTTGGGAGCTGCGTGATTTCACGTTTTACGACTCTTTTCATACCTCATCTCCTTTGCCCACTTCATTAGCAGCAACTGCTGCGATGCATTTCAAAACTGCTTCCATGGGCTCCCTCAGCAACTCCCTCTCGATTGGTTCCACGATGAATGGCTTGATCGCATTCCAGTAATGACGAGCGGCTGCTATCACCATATGGTAATTCCCGGCTTTTTGTCCGAACCTAGACAGTGATAATCGGACGTAAGCCTCATTTCTTTGTCGGTGTTGATGAGGAAGACATCATAACCCCGAGGTGACATGTTTTTGAAGGAGCACGCTAAATCAGAATGCATCGCAAGCAAAGCTGCCATATTCAACATTTTCTGTATTACAGAAGAGGGTAACTACGCTCATTTTCGTTTCTTACATCGATCAAATCAGAGCCGCTTTCATCCATATTTGCTCTGGAATATTTGCACGTTTTCTTACAGGTCGGCATTTGAAGAGCAGAAACGAGTTCCCGGATAATAATAATAACAACAATAATAATAATAATAATAATAATAATAATAATAACAACAACAACGGTGCGTAAAGCACTGTGGTTGAGCATGCTCCTTTAATGTTACAGTGGTCACCACAGTAAAGCAAGCAACTCATGCGGTTGCACAGAAGCTTGAAAAAAAATTCAGGCTTGAACGGGACTCGAGCCCACGACCGTACGATCGCGTTGTGCATTGCTCCACCAACTGAGCTGCTGAGCCAACTGGTTCATCCCCATTCAGAATATAATGCACGGAAAAATAACTCGATATTTCGGAACCTTGATACAACGAATTAAATTCCCCAGTCCCTCCCTGCTTCGTTAGAGCGAGCTTCCAGGTTTTTTTTGTTTTGTTTTTTGTTTTGTTTTTTTCACGATGAAAGGCTTCTCTATTTATTTTTATTCTGGAATACCGTAAATCGAACACTAACCTAGAGAACAGGCGTGACTTTTTTGGCGGTTTTCCGGTCAGGGTAGAGAGTATAAGTCCTGCCCTACGCGATGGGAGGAGCGTGATAAAAAAGTCTCCTCTCGTCGTGCGTAACTCGCACTCCACGCTCGCCTCGCGATTGCCTTCGGTCGCCCGAGAAACGCAAAAAGATCACGTCCGTTCTGCAGGCTAATCGAACTACAGGCTCCTCACAAACGGGACAGAGTTTCAACAGCAAGATCAGACATATCCAAATGGAAAGACAGCACTGACAGAATTTACCTGCAAGCATTGACAAAACAGACCAGTGCATCTCTTCTGATCTCGTTTTTGCCCTGCATGTTCTTCATCAGACTTTGGCCCATCACTACACTGGCGTAGTACAACATCTCCTGTTCTACAACAAGCTTGTGCTGAAACAGGCTAAAGCACAACGAAAGGTTACATAACGAACCGATCCATTTAACCCTTGTCCCAAGCCCCACCTTACTTTCGATAGACGATCGTTTCTCGTATAGTATCTTGGATGCGACGGTTTCATTTCAAAGATGCAAGAGGTCCTCCAGATGCGATTATTAATAATAATTACTATTTTAGCTTCTTTTTTGTTTGTTTGTTTGTTTGTTTGTTTGTTTTTTGTTTTGTTTTGTTTTGTTTGGGGGGGGGGAGACTAACGAACAGAAAAATCCACCGCAAAAAAGGTATAGATCGGTTTTATGTGATGTCTTAACGGAGGCCGCGTTGATGCTCCACGCCAATACTCTCAGAATTTGTTGCAGTTTTCGATCAAAACTAGAGACACTCACACGCAAGCTTTATTAACTAGCAAGGAACTAAACGAAACACACGATGGATAATCAATATATACACTGGAACGGGGTAGCCTTGGCACTAATTACACGAGCCGCTGGCCGGAAATTAACCGATATCACGACAAAATTAAACTCCATTTTAGTGCAAACGCTTTCCATTTTTCTGTAAAGGAATATGACCACTAGCCACGAGGGTGAAAACGATCTTATCCTTTCACTTCACTTTCCAGGTTCTTACTTTCTTCTTCTTCTTCTTCTTCCTCTTCCTGTTTGCTTTACTCCTTTTTCTGCAAGGCCCGTAATCAAGTATTACAATCAGCAATATTACCTGTCAGGTTTCTTAGGATTTCGTTTAGCCAGGCATTTTTCGCTCTCCGCAAAAGCTACCGCCCTCTGACCACAGTGAAGCACAAGTGAATGGTTCTCGGCGTTAAAAGCCAACACAGAGAGTCTGCTCCACATCTGTAACTCCACTAAATTGTCAGACCACTGACAGCTATCAATCAACTTCACAGTCTGCAAAAGCACACAAAAACAGAACGACGTTCTCTACAACAGTTTCTTATTTATTTATTTATTTATTTATTTATTTAATGATTTATTTGACCAATCGATTCCATCTTGCCATGCATCAGTCAAACAGCGGACGCAAACGTAGACATAGACGAAAGCCCCAAGGACATTTATACTGGGACCACAAGTGAAAAAAGCGACGCAAAGCAAAGATAATGAAATCGAATGACTGTCTTTTGGGCTTCCCGTCTGCGTTCACACTTTCTTCAGCTCTATTCACACACGAAATTTCGAAGAGAAAACTAACGCGCAAGGCGTGGACAAGGAAAAAAATCCTTTTGTGAGTCCGTCTGCGTCTGCACGCGTCACTTCTATTCATTTCACTTCTACCACTGCATCAAACACTCAAAACTAACACGTGTAAATCAAGATATTGATTTCAAGAATATTGAAACTGACGTGAAGAGAAATGGTTGAAGAAGTAATAATTGCCGAGTCCTCTCCATTTATGGACTGACACCTCTCTTGAGGTTAAAATAAATTTGGCCGGCTCTCCAGCAATACCGGCCAATACCCTTACGACTTACCTCAGCCAGTGAAGGACACGTGCCTGTAAACTCTGGCAGCCCGTTGTTCTGCAGAGATAGCATCTCCACTGCACAAAGCGCTTTGCACATAGGGCCTTGACCTTGGAGATCCTGCGTAGAAAAACAACAAAAAGAACTCTGCCTCGTTAACCCACATAGGCAAAAGACAAGGAACATTAATGTTACGACTTTATGACAGATTAAAGAATGTTTTTCCCTCTGTACAAGAGCGCTCTTACTTTACAATCCCTGTTAATATACCTCTAATAGCAGAAGTCTTGTTTTGTATGATTGAGCTACCAATAAGCTCAGTGGGAGGAAACCAATTCGAGTTCTCCCAACAACGGTCAAAGTCAAAGGTAGACCTACAGACAGCCCAAACTCGCAATTTGAGAGCACAGTTGCATGACAAAACGATTTATGGTGCTTATATGGGAAACATATGATGCCCAAAAACTCGGCTTATTTTACTTTATAGTATCTTGCCGGAGTCCTTTTGTGTTTGAGGCGTTCTGGGCTGAGCTCTCTTTTCATGAGGGTTAAGGGAGGATCGAAAAATCAGCCTTAAATAGACATGATGGTACCAGAGGCCGCGAAAGTGAGTTTATGTGATCCCTTTTTCCATTCGGCATTCTGTTTCCCACGTAGTCCCTATAAATCGTTCCGTCAAATGAGCACTCAAATCGTGAGTTTGGACGGTCAGACGTACATTTCGTTACTTCAATCAAAGAGGTAGACGATCCAAATCGCTTATCCCCTCTGATAAAGCATAAGCATTCGCTACTCACCTCATCATCATGACCAAGGTTCTTAGGAATCTGTTGATTCAGTAGCTGCTTACAAAACACCCATGACGTAATCAGAGGATGCCGAGTGCTGATCGGTACTAGGTTCTTAGGATCTTCACCATTCGTCGTGTTTAGCGCGTACTCCAGCACCTGCAAAAAGCAGTCACGGTTGTGCTTGTAACGCAATGCAGAAAAATGTGCAAATTTAGAACAAGAAAATGTGCCATTCTCGGCAATCATCTACAACTTTACGTCGTGATTATCGGAAGAAACATCGTCTAACTCGGATTTACGTGGCTGTCCGTCGAAGAATCACCGTCGTTGATTCTTCAATTGACGACCAGCCGTTTTCATACAACATGGTTTCACCGCAGCAGATTAAATTGATCTCGTTGCTTTCTGGCTGCGTTGCCTGTGTTATAGCCTGCGCTCGCAGACGTATTTCCGGTTGTCGCTTCTCCGCCCGAAAACCGTTACTTTTCGGGCGGAGAAGCGACAACCGGAAATACGTCTGCGAGCGCAGGCTACCTGTGTTACTGTTCTCACTGCGTTGCCTGTGTTATACAGTCACACGACCGAACGATTGAAACGTACCAAGTATCAAACAAATCAAGTATTGAACATCTGAATTGAAGAAGTGATCCTCACACTTTCTGGACAATTTAAGCAATTGTCTCATATATGCACTTGAAAAATTCAAGTGACTTCAACGGGATTCGAACCCCCGACCTCTGCGATGCCGGTGCAGTGCTCTTACCAACTGACCTATGAAGCCACACAATTGAGAACAGGTCAATTGGTTGGGCTCATGCGTGTTTTCCCGTGAAAGGAATGATGAATGAAATGATTGTGAAGTGCGGGTTGAACATCTCTTGCTTTTACTATACTTCTTGACTTGGAGGCAAACAGAGAATAAAATGTACGATGGATAGAAATATGTGATGGATTAAATTGTGTTAAGGTCGATTAAAGTGCTATATGTTTCAAGAAACTCGTTAGGCAGCATAATTCTAATTCTAAGTTATGATAAATCTCTTGGGCCGATTGAACGTGAGTTTTTAGGCAAATCGTTCAAACAGAGCTTCACTGCTTGAAAATAGGAATGTCTGACAAAGGAGATGAACAAATGTGTACAACGTGCATGTTGAGAACTAAAAACCTAACGATACCCTCGTCAGTCGTCAAGCTTGCGGAGACGAAACTATACTTTTTTATTTTTTCGAAATAGCTGTAGCTCCAAGTTGCCTCTCTGCGTGTTAAAAAAAAAAACAAAAAAAACAAAAAGAAATGAAACACTGAAAAAATCTATAAACTTGGCCTTAGCGAGACTCCACACTTACTGCCATAATGTAGCGTTTCTTACCTCCAGTGCTTGCTTCAAGTCAGGTGTAGCTTCAGGGTCTACCACGACTGTATGTAGGGAGCCTTTCGATGGCCCTCCCTTTGTTCCTTTGCCACTCTGACGCCCCTTTGCTTTCTCTGTCTTTTCACTCTTGTCTTTACTGGGCGTGACAGGTTCAGTGGCTGGGGATAGAGCTGGAATCCAGGGCTGCATGAAACCTTGAGCAATCGCGTTACACATCTGGCACAGCAATACCGTTTCCCTGTCATTGTTCATTCAATATTATCGATCACAAACCATTGGCAACAGCCTCACTTAGATCTCGAACGCTTGCAAAATTTGAAGGAGTCAAACACTAATACGATATGCAGGAGAACAAGTATGCAGTAAAACTGTGATCGTCACAAAGGCCACGTTCTTACTAGATGAAAAGAAAGATGCGCTAGTCAAGAAAAGAGCAAGAGTCGAGACAACGGTTTTGTGTTCGTTATCGGGATTTCAACTACAAAGCGTATATTGTCTTTACCTGTTGTTGTCAACAATCCCGGAAAAAGAGACTTACATGCTTGTCACAACGTGGCTTACCCTGCATGTCCAGTAACCTTGACAGCCTCCAGCACTGGGGAGTAGACAGGTATGACCTCCTTATGTCTCCCCT
>BLFK01000397.1:1954031-1956531 GCA_014634185.1 Astreopora myriophthalma | reverse complement strand
TTTTCTCGTAATGAACAGCAAAAGCTGTAATACTTTCTGATATCTATTTCTACACACCGCACACGCACGACGCCATGACGAGAACGTGATGATCCTGAACAAAGAAACGGCGGCCATGTTGCTGTCCCAAATTGATCCTCCGGAAAGTGACTTCACTCTTATACAAAATGGGTTCTATTAAGAGCTCTTGGCATAACTACCTGTCAATGTCTTCTAGGGACTGTGCAGCAAGGGTCAGTGGTTTTCGTACATGGTGTCTCAAGTTGGCTTGTAAAAGTGGCAAAGAAAGATTCCACATTGCTACACATCCCGCCTGCACGAAAAGTAGAATACGCTCAGTTATGATCTTGCAAGAAAAATAGAAGAGCTGGTTTTTATGCGACCTTTTAACTTTTTTTGCAGCAAAATAACAATTAGGTTTGGGGAATATCTTGCTGAAAATAATCACTTCATGACGACCGATTCACCAGATACTGCCGGAATCACCTTGAAGATTAGAGTGATTTTCAATTGATTGTCGTAAAGCCAATACCAAAGTAATTACTCCGACCAATCACAGCAGGTGCAAACAGCGCACGGAGCCAATCAAAATCCGTATCAATTTCATGTAACTTGCTCAAAGCCGGGAAAATCGTGCGTGCAAGTCGCGAATGGTTTTGGTTTTCCTTCTCATCGGTTGATAAACTGGCGCGAGATTTTTTAAGCCAATGACAATGCGCAGCAATCGAAATCGCGTAATTGCTTTCGACAGTCACATGAAAACCGCTCTAAAGAGTCGTAAAAGTGCCTCAGACCAAGTGGAAGCCAATCAACTGAGGCGTAAAACGAGTCGTAAGGTCGACGGAATTGGAGTCGCAGGGATCACAACGTTTCCATTTTCTTCCAATTCCGCATCCGACTCCGTCGCGAATTGAAAACTGCATTGTCACAGTCGCAAGCAGAAGCTGAAGAATAACACAATAAAAATAGTCGTTCTCGTGCATTTTGATTGATTTGTTCTTCTGGTTATGTTTGCGACACCGACAGTATTGTTCTCATTTCATCGTAAGAGAAGGAGTCGGAGTTGGGATCAAAACTCCGTTGTTTAATTTTACCTGGATCAAAACGCTGTACTATTCAGATTAAGATTCCGACTGCACTGCTGGTCAGTTGAAACCAGCCTTAAAACCATTCCAGCCTCGTTCCAAGGGTTTCTCTTCTTCCCTTCTCCTGAGAGCGAGGTTGAAGGCGTTCAAAGGCATTCTGGCCTTAACAACCACTTTTTGCATCCAGTTTATTTATTTATTATTTTTAAATCCAGCGTTTCAAAAATTTCCACCTGTATGACATTTGGATTTCCCATTCTAACAGCTGTCATCAAGCACTGCTCAAGTTTTCTGATTGCTTGTATGCGTCTCTGAGAAAAAGAAATGACAAGACCACAGCTTAACTAATATTTCATATAAAATTAAATTATACATGCTACTCACCGCCCGGGAAGTCCTATTGGGAAAAACTGTGCCCGAGGTCTTGGGTACGGCCCGAGGGCACAGGCTGAGGGCCGTACACGATACGTGTACTTCGCAGCGTGTTTAAAGTAAGATATAGAAGATAATTATAGATGTGGATTTCTTACTTCCACAACAGTCTTGCTGTAGATTTCTTTCTTTTCTCCAAGTGACTGGACCATCAACTCACACTTCATAAACTCTATCTCCAGCATAGTGTCAGAGCTCTAGAAATGACCCAAAATGTAAATATATCAATGAATAAATAAATACTTCATTGACCACTCTCCTCCAGGGGCTTTTCAGGGCCAATGAAACAAACGATACAAACGAACCTACCAAAGTTGAGAATTCCAACTGGCGGTAGCTGGACAAGTTGGCTATTTACAAGCGCCGCCAACGAGATGAACGGAGGACTACTTAAGCTGGTGACACACGGTTCAACATCGTGCAACAATTGTTGCTAAACAAATGTTAAACGATGTTGCAGCAACTTGTTGAATAGAATAGAGCTTGTCTCTATTTTCGTTCAACTGCGTTCAACAACGTTCAACATGTTGAATGGACTGTTTCAAAATTCAACACGGCATGACACACTGTTCAACATTTGTTTTGCAAGAAGCTGCAACGGCATTCGTTGATCAACTTGAACCGTGTGTAACTGGCTTTAGAACAACTCCGGCTAGTGGTCAGAGCGGAGTTTGAGCCCGCGGGATGGCCGGATTTCAAGTCCAGCGCCCCAACTACTAGGCCATGCCAATTAGCCCTACAAACCTTGAACATAACTAACAATCCAGTGGGTTTCTTTCAAAGAGGCTATGTCAGGGGAGGTTCGCTGTTTTGATGTAAAAACTGGACAAATTCATCCCTTAGTTACTAAATTAATTACCTACACGTAAAATACTCTATCAAATTACCGGTAATGACGGTTTCTCGGAAGAGCTGTCCTTAGTGAATTTTGCACGGTCTTTTTTATTTTCAGGGCAGGGTGTAAGCCCGGGGGGGGGGGGGGG
>BLFK01000397.1:1905759-1944252 GCA_014634185.1 Astreopora myriophthalma | reverse complement strand
CAAATTGCGTGAAAAACAAAATGTTTAGCCACCTTCAAAGTCTTTCAATTTTTGTGAACAGCAGCGAATGTACCAAAATGTTTTCCCACCTTCTGCATGTTGGCACAAAAGTTAGGTGCAGACCACATAGATGCCAGCTGTCGTCAGATCATCAGGAGAGTCATTTAAGTGTTTGAAGGTGGATGGTGTGGACAAGTTGCAGAAGCTAAACTCTATTTGTGAAGAGCGTCTCAATATACTTGACACGCTCAAAAAATAACATGGGCCATGGGTTGATGTTCTTCGAAACAGTCTTGTTTTGACCACAGAAGACTTGCAGTGTAAGTGCAAGTCTTGTGTGAGTTCAGAAGCGATGTAAATACAATGGTTAACAATGGTTAACAACATGGATGCACTGGAGGAAAACCTCATGAAAAAACTGCAAGAAAATTTTTAGAACGGCTCTTTGCAGGGTTTTTATGCGTCTTGAAAACCCTTGAATTCTGACATTTTCAAGGCCTTGAAAGTCCTGGAAAATCTCAGCTATTCATTCCTGGCCCTTGAGAGTCCTTGAACTTTTATTGACCCACATTTTCAATCTTTGAAAACTTCAGTAAAAACAATCAGCTGCTCAAGTCATGTCATACAAAATGTGAAGAGCTGTAGGGTCAAGAATGGTTACCAGTGCCTTTGCATTATTTTCATGCATCTACATTATGGAAAATGAGCAAGAATCGTATTGTCAGAATATTTTCCTGGGTAAATTCTTCAACGTAAATAAAAAGGAGGTCCCTGAAATTTCAAAATGTGGTCCTTGAAAGTCGTTGAAATGTCCTTTAATTTTTGGTCTAAAAAAGTATACGAGCCCTGTCTTTGTGAAGCCCTTCAAAGCAGCTCTTTTCCTAACCACCTCATAAACAAAAGTCTGGCCATGGCTTGGTCTTCATTTGCTTTGACTATTTTGTCACTATCTTGTGGTTTTGTCGCTCTTTTTTTGGTGTTAATTTGTTTTTTTTTACTTTCTGACAAGTGCTGTATTGATGTTGCGTGAATCATAAACATTAATTTTGCCTGAACAAATTCATACCCCACCCCCCAGCCCTTATGCTTATGACTCGCACAAGGCTTCAAACTTGATTTATTTTTCATCTTGTACACGTCAAGAATAACTTTCTGACCTCTTACATTTCAAGCTGAATACTTAAAGACAAGTTTATGACAACTTATATATGTTGACAATAATTGCTTGGAAAGGGCTACAAGTTTTGACAAAAGATAATTTAGGCAAATCAAAACGACAGGGTTTGCAAACACTCCAGTTTTCGCAGAAGTGATGTTTTCATGATACTGTATCTTGATTGGGGGATTCCTGCCATTCCTTTGGCTTAGAATCTTTTATCCAAATTAATCAATTCCCTAGTTTTGTGATGTTAAAAAGAAGCTGATTGGAATAATTTGACAGTGTTGATGTACATGTAGCAAGTAGTTGCACTGCTTCTTTCATGAATAAGTAAAAATTTGAGAAAGTAACTATACCCCAGTTGAAGAAAGTCTCTGTTTGCACATCAACTTCACACCCACCACCAGAAATTCCTTTTTAGTTCATAAGCAGAGACCGAATGCATAAATGGTGGCCTATTTGTTATTCCTTTATATAAATGCTCATTAGACTCATTAGCTTCATTTTTGTGTAAAAATGCTTTTGAATTTTGTGCATGCTTATGAGGCTAGTGAGGCTTAAATTAGCCAAGGATGAAAGAAGTTAATTGGCAGCCATTTATGTATTTTGCATATGGTCTGCAAGAAGGGCATATGACAATATTTCTAGAAACATTTTGCAGTCTTTTAGGAGTAATTATTGGACTGAAGAACAGAACAATGGACTTTAATATAAATCATGGAAAGAAATTGCAATTATAGAGAGTATTATTTTTCAAACAATCAAAATTGCAAATTATAGAGAGTATTATTTTTCAAACAATCAAAAGATCTAGCTCACTAGACAAGTGAAACTGTACCGACAATATATATTTTTTTAATATTATGAACACAAAGGAAGAAAAAGGCAATGTCTCAAGATCGCCTGTTTGATGAATACGGTTGCAAAACAATTTTGACAGCTGTGAAATTAGTAAGTATGAAACTTCATACTTAATTTTTGTTAAACACAGGAGACAGATTTTGATGCAGTAACTGTGTTTTACTATCAATGTTCTTTACAGCTGTAGGTGGATGTTTGTGTTCAATTTTCCTTGTTTTTAATTACTTATTCCAGCTGTGACCTTTACATCTGGATGTTGTGAAATGATATTGACCCTTATGCATCCTGTCTTGGCTTTCATTGATACTGACGTGTACGATCAAGATCCCTTTTACTTTGTTTTTGTTCTGAATAGCACATTACTCTGAAGGTTTTCTTCCTTTATTATAACCATCTTTAATAATCATTCATCACACATTAAAAGGAAGAAACTTTAGTGTTTTTCAAAGATTGAAATGATTGTCAGTTTTAGGTATTCGTTAAGTAAATTTAACTCCCTGATGATGATGTGTCAGTATTAGAGGAAGTGGTCAATGAACATTTTAATCAATATAACATTTGTCTATTTGCATTGCCTTATTGTATTGTCAACATCTTTTTGATTTTGTGCAATAAAAACATTGTTTTATTCTGTCTATTTTTTTCATGAACTTCAATTGTAATCTAATCTAATAAGAGCCTGTTTTCAGATCCCAGTTAAGGAGTTTATTTGTTAAAAATTAGCATAATTTTTTATTAGTCATGTTAAGCTAAAAGAAGAATGACTAATTTGTTAAAAGAAGCCTTCACTCTGGTGTTGTGTTATATTTTTCTACTTGATTGGTTAGGCTTCTTCCTTCAAAGACATGACTTCTAGAAAGTCTTTCATACAGATAAAATGAAGCCAAAGTTAATCTGTAATCTTCAATTGACAATAGTGTTTTGCCAAACACGACAAAGTCAGTTTTCAACAACAAAATATTAATAATGTTCTCAAATGCCTTCAGATAAATCTAGTGATAAAGTATCTTGGAGATGTACTTCTAGCTTTTTTGTTCAGCATAAATTCTTTTATTTTATTTCATTGCCAGTAACTCGTTTACTGACACTTACATAATAGGAAAATATTTTGAAAATATTGTATCTTGGTTACCATGACCACAACTACCACAACTTCTGGTCGTGGGACCACAACTACTGGTCGTGGGACTACTGTATTTAGACCTCTGGGATTTTTTTTTTTTCAGTGTGTCTGGAAAGGGGGCTTGTAAGGGGCTGGAGGCTTAATAAGTTCTCAAGCATTTTAGATATGTTACATTAGAGAGATTAAGAATCGCGTTTACTGCAAACGGCAAACGTCAGGCTGAAATTTGCCGTTTACCAAAAACTCATGAAATTTGTTTGATTTTAGCTCATATTTTGCGTGTTAGTCACAGCTATCAAGCAAGTACTAAAAACAGAGAAATAAGCTAGAATAAGAGAAGTTTCATGGTTTTATGACAAGCAGCTGCCTGCCGTTTGCCATTTGCCGTTGGCCGTAAACGCGATGCTTAATCTCTCTATTATCTTTAATCAGGAATTCCAGTCACAAGGTTCTTCAACTGACTGCAAAGTGACAAGCAATGTCACAAATTAATTTGTGTGAACAAAACAAACAACTTACAGTTGTATAAAATCCAGTGTACACATTATAATATGACTGATATGCTTGCACAAAACTAAGACAAAAGTCCTTGAGGACTACTATTACTGTACGTAGATTGTCATTGTGATGATGAGAAATTATTCAAGATTTGTACGTGCTCATCATTCCTGGAACTAAAGCCAAAATGATTGTACCTTGAAATGGAGCTTTTTTCATTGAGTGTCTAAATAACTTATGCAATTGCTGTGCTTTGGGTTTTGCTTTGCACTTTGGTGGCACAAACCTTGTAATCAACTAGATGCAACATTAAAACCAATTGCAGCTTTAAGTCACTCTTGTTTTCTTGCATTAAGACTCTATCTCCCTTCAGTTGCTTTGGATTGTGATTTGACTGAAACCAAGTGGTGGGTTACTTCAAAATGTGCTTCGCTAAAGGGTGCTTTTTTCTTCAGAATGTGGTTGACTTTGTAATTGTCTTGGTTTCAGTTTTACGACACTCAATTGGGGGTTCAAGGGTCCATTGTACCAGGTATTTTAAGTGCTGCTATGATAAATTTTTATCCCTTGAGTTTTTACATTTGTCACATAGAATTCCAGGAAAGATTAAAAACACTGTTTACCATTTGGAGATATCTGCATTGGTTCCAGATGAGTAAAATATGCAAATGAGAGGACTGATGATGCCATTCACTCAACCCAATATACAGTGTCATCAAGTATATAAATAGAGCCATCTCGGTCAATTTGCAGCCGAGACCATTGAAACTTGGTGGGCTACTAGTTATGCAACTGTACAGGCAACACACTTAGGACTATAAGAAATTTGGTTCCCACGGCAACTCGCTCTTTCCAGTCCCCTCCTACCTGATTTCATATTTTTAGTGATTTTAAGCTTGAAAAACCTTTAAGAAGGCCACAAACTCAACCTCACATATTTACATACATGTGCTTGCTGGATCATGCAGATGAGGCATCATTGGCAAATATCAAAATATAACGGCAAAGGTGGCCAGCAGAGCCTTTAATATCAGGGAGGTCTAAAACCCAGTATGTTGCCATGGTAACAAAACTGCCATGCTCATATTGTGGAGCACGTCTAATAGAATCTTCCTGCAAAGAATCAAGCATTTCTGACACCAATTGGCTGACCTATCTTCTTTCATCATATTTGATCAAAATTCGGTTGAGTTCATGACATCATCACTTGGCTAATTTGCATATTTTAAAAACCTGAATATCTCTGGAGCAAAAAGAGATATTTGGAAATAGTAAACAGCATTTTTGTTCTCGTACAGACTACTTGTTTATGTTTTAAAATGGCTTAGATAGGAAAGGTGCGAATTTTGCCATAGTAGCACTTTAAAGACTTTCATTCTGCCAGCAATAAATGAGGAACAGTTTGTCTGAAAATCACCTGATCAGTTGAGAACTTCATCATTTTAAGAGTTTTCGTGCGGCACAACTGAAAGGTTCCAGGCAAAAATGTGTTAAGTAGTTTTTTTGCATTTGGTCATTTGGTGCCTTTAGTGATTTTGCGAAACTGGGGCCAAATTTTGCAAAATATGCTGCAATTAAGTTATGGAATTACCTATCCCAAGTGATGTGAAGAAAATGACAAAGGAAAAGGAAAAAATTGTGACCACTGGGAGGGAGAGGTCACAAGAGGAAGAAAATGTGAAAATACAAGGAAAAATTATTGCCCTAAGTTTTGGCATATAGCACCAGGAAGTTCACCCCGTAATTTTATTGCAGTTGATTCAGTGGAAATTGGCTGTGATTTTGCAAAAGGGCCTAAGAACCACACAAAATTTAATTACATAATAAATGTTGTTTTTTTTTCAGGAGCCATTCAATTATAAGTTACCGCCCTTTTTGATTTGGTTGCAATTTCTTGTCTTATTGTCATCATCAGCATTATCATAATCGATTAATCATTAATTTTTACTGAGCTAAGTAAAGACACAGCTGGGTCTACTTAATCATTGCTCTGATGAGGCAATAACATCTATTATTAAATTCTTATGATAATAATTGCATTGTTACTCTACATCAACAAAGGTTGATTGCTTAATATTCATTTGATAAAATACAGTTATCTGAGTTGAGTAACTTCAAGTTTAATGGCAAACCATATGAATTATGCAAAACTGAAAAAAGAGAGGGGGGGGGGGATAAATCTGCAGTTGTTCATCACCAGAACACATATATAGTAAAGGGAGTAAATGCCTTCAATTTCTGCTGGCAAGAAGTCAGAGGTACAAGTACGTAATTTTTTTTTTGTGCAAGAGACTACAAAGTAACAAACTTAAATGATGTCAAAATATACTGATTACAAATCAGGGTTCATTTTTTTCTAAGCTGGTGCCTTAATGCTCTAAATTTATCTTACCAGTCACAACATTATTCCTCAATTCAAGTTCCTGTGTTTAAGCATCATAAATCTAATTATATCACCAGTAATTATTGTCTCAGATATGAAGTACAAAGGCTCTCACAATTATTATTTTTGAGTTATTTTTTTATGAGAATCAGGATATGTTAAGAATTGTGTTCATTTAGACATGATTGCTACGCCATGACTAAGCTGAATTTGTCGTATATTAATAATTTCCTTTGGTGAAAAAGTAGTTTTATTAGAATATTTTTTTCAACTTCAATTACTAAAATAGCATATTCACATATGCAAACTGTCGCGTTCTTCTTGTCTGGGTGTGGAGGAAGTTATCTGGAATAGATCGCGGGTCAAAATGAGTTCCGGTGAAGTTTACGTTGATGTGAAATGCATGAAGAAATAACGGAAATGAACAACAGTGTACGTCGAAATCAGGAAATGCATTTAAACAGAAGCGCTGTTTAAGCAACTTTTGTTATTAATTTATTAGAATCACGTTTTCCGATTCCCTTGCGTTTTAAATTTAATAGTTGACCAAACGAAGATAATGTCCTGTGGATTTCGCTAAACACATGCAACAAGCGTGTATATTTGAACTATTTGTAAGTGATCGATCGGTGACGTTTTTTGATAGTCACGTGTCCCACCAAACTTTAAACCTCATTTGTTATGTGTGGCGATGTCAGTGTAAACTTCATCTACGATGCCCGTAACCGAAGTACAGGTATTTTTGATTTGTTTTCATTTTTCGCGGCCCAAATTTTCACCCGATGTAGCCATTTATTTTTTAGATCCTTGACGAATATTTTGAGTTTAAACAAACGCGTCAATCGACTATTTAGACGTCTTCAATTGATTTCAATTTTCTAGCATACCATGACAGAATTACTGCCTAACTGACTTTAAATTATTGATTTTTATTTTCAGTGGATCGGAGCCAGTTGCGGACGGCACAGTTCATATACCTTCTACAGAGGGTTCAGATTAATTGTTGATGGAGTCGTGAAAAATTACTGTCTTGGAGAGTTTTATTTTGTGAGGAATTCCATAAACGAGCCGATATGCATAGCTGAGCTACAATTGGTATGGCACGATGCAAGCAGTGACAGCAAGCTCGCTTCCGCGAGGCTTTACTTCAGACCCGAAGATACTCCTACAGGACGCCTTCCAAACCATGGACTGGTCAGTTATTTATAAATTTATTTTTCAGGGATTTACTGTAATTTTTCTGGGAATAGATTTGCCGTCTTAGCGTCCGAAATAAGGCCATGCTTAACAAATCTCAAAACAGTAAAACTTTGTTGAAGTTATAATGCTTCATTGATTTCGTGAAGACGTTATTGAAAAAGTTGCTTCGTTACTTCGTAATATTTTCTGTTTTTATGATCCAATGTCGGAGAAAAAAATGAGCAATTATGTAGTAGCTTACTTCATAACAGATTTTTAAATCTCAACAAACACACAAAGAAATCGCGGAGTATTAACGGAATATTTTGGCACGGTGTAACGCGCTTTTGTAGTCGACCCACTTGTGTCCTATATTTAGATGAATATTTATCAGAACTAGGAAAAATAATGTGCCTAAAAAATTTGAGTTTTCAGCGCTGATCGTTCAGTCCAACCTCTCCCAAGTAACACGTTAGGAAGGAAAGGAATCGAAATGCAAGATTTGGTATTTTGTTTCTATAGCGCGCCGCGATGAAGTGAAAGAATTCCCATGTGCTGTTGTACTTCATTAAATTTCATTTCTTAATTCTAATAATGTTCGAGGTGATTTTATGGTCTTTTAATTGACCTGACAAGCTGCTTGAAGATTCTG
This sequence comes from Astreopora myriophthalma, assembly GCA_014634185.1. NCBI lineage: Eukaryota > Metazoa > Cnidaria > Anthozoa > Scleractinia > Acroporidae > Astreopora > Astreopora myriophthalma. The sequence goes on along the minus strand of BLFK01000397.1, from coordinate 1,936,397 downwards.
AAGTCCAGGGAATCGTATTGACACTTATTCTCTGATATTAGGATACACTGTAGCATTTTATTACAAACAGCATGACGGTTTCATGTAATAAGGTTTTTACTGCACTACGCAATTTATATTCATGAGGTCATATCTGTAAACAAAGTTTTATTCATCCCGCGAAGCATACCGTGTTTACTCTAATTTATAATTTTTTTCTCGCTTAGAGTGCACATTTTATTTAATTTTCACGTTCATTTAGATTAAAAATGAAGATATTTTGTTTGCAAATGATAATTTAAAGCTACAAAGCCGCGAGCGGTATCTGACACGAACAATTGAGGTTGATTTACATTTTCACCACTGTAAGTCAAATTCGCTCGCAATGTTTCCGGTCAACAGATTGTGTTTCAGCTTACCAGAGACATTTTTATTTTGGTTATAATTTCCTTTTCGCTGTTCAGATTTTAAAATCTAGAATGTCCAACCAAAAACTACCCATTTCGGCTGCGCTATTGCCGAGCATAGTCTGACATTGAATTTAATAAAAGGTAGCACCGCCACACTCTCGACAGATGCGAATTAAGGAAAACACAATAGAAAATATTTGAATGAAAAATAATAACCTGGCTTTTAGCATTTTAGATATTATGTTAATCGGCTTTTTCTTTTATGTATTTTTTTCTGATTACGTGTCAGGATCAGGATCCAAAAATGTACTTATATTTGATTGCTATTTGTCGTGATTTTGGTCATCTGGCCCCGTTTCAACAGTGCGGGCATTTTGACGAGAGATCGGTCCGTGTAAACAAATTGCCACATGGTTGTGATATTAATCGTAATTATAATTTATCAATTGTCGTTGACGAAATTTAAACCAATCGAACCCATTTTAGTGCTCTGTTCTCCAAGTGACTGTTCAAATGTTTGAAATATACGCGAAATTGAGCCTTGTTAATTTCAAAACACTTGTATATTTCACTTATAGTTACTTTGGTTTTGTATTACATATTTATCGCAGTCACGGGATTAAATCGTCTTTGCCATTGTATGTGTTCCTTAATGCATGTTCTATCTTTATTTTATTTATTTATTTTTTTTTAGCTTTTGTGAAAGCATAATTGCCTTAGAGATCGGTTATATTTCTTAATTTTTATTCTCCTGTTGTTTTAACACAACCAACCGTTGCTTTGATAACCATTTCTCCAATACATGTTGCATTGTTTTTGTTTAAAATTTAAAAAAATCTGCATGTTTGTCAAACGTGTGGTATATTTTGATCTCCAAAAAAGAAGCTGTTGGGACTTTTTTCCCCAAATTTGATTTTAAAGTGTTATCAGTGCCCATATAAATTTACAGTTTTGTTAATTAATTTAGCTGAGTGTTTTATGTTTATCTTGGCTATCAGATTCATAGAATAATGAGCAAAATCAGCCACTTTTCAATTGTCCGGTTGAAATGTTATCTTTTATTTCCTCATTTTTTCAAAATTCAAAGCTCCCTATGGAAATAGGCCCCTCTCACAAGACATACCTCCAGAAAATTTCATGTTTGGTCTTATCTGCTGGTCAAAGGTGCCACATTCCAAATGTCATCTGTGTTGCTTGGGTGTTTAGTTTCAAGTTTGAAAAAAAATTATCTGATATCTCATTACCAGAGTTTTGTCTCTTTTATGCTTGAAGTTGAGTAAGTTCCACTTGAAAATGACATTGTGCATCATCCTGAATTTATTCAACTTTGTGACTTGGTATTACAGTACATGTATCTTAAATAAACCACAACAAATTAATTTAGTACATCTTTCAGGCTGTCCTGTTGCAATAATAATCCTTTTTCTACTCGGTTGGACTTAAACACTCGCATCCTTTAATAATAGTGTTCCAATTAATAATATTATAAGCATTGATAAGCCTTTGTACTAAGAAAGATCTTTAATTTAAGGCATGTTGTGTGCACAGCTTTATCAGAGCAACCCTTAGTACATGTACTTCACAATCTGTTTCATCATTTGTACGTACCAAACAAAATAATTCATTCCAGCTCACTTTGATGTCAAGGCTGTTTCGAATTATTAATTTCATTTTCTGATTTTGGGGCCCTTCAATCTTGTTTTCAATCTTGACAAATAACATTTAAGTTTTAAAACTTAAATGTTATTTGTTTGTTATTTTATGTTATTTTGTTTGTTGCTGGTTGGTTCATATTGCTTTGGCATTTTCTACTTAGTTAAAATTATAGTAACATCAGGTTATTCATGTACTTAATAATGCATCTCACCTCCAACAGATTTTGTGGTGACCCTTGATTTCTCTAAGCATTACAACTCTAGTAATTCACTAACAACTAATTTCTATCCAAGCATTATCACAGGCATTTAAAACATTCAAATGTGCACAGATGTCATCAAAGTATACTGTTTTCAGTTTACAGTTCAAGCATCTCTTTGAAAGTTATTAGAAAAATAATAAAATTCTTAGGTTTAGTCATCAGTGATCTTCTTGTCCTTGTCTAAATTCTAGAAGAGCTTATAATTTTTCCTCCTGGTGTATTCTTTAATTCATCAGCCATTTTAATTAAATATCAAAGGAGCAATTAAAATACAGGTGATGAAAAATAATGATACGACCTTATTATATCTCTCGGATAGTAAACCTGTTATGATTGGCCTGATATGATTGAACTGGAAAAAATTCAGGCTATAACTTGCAGTATGGCCCTTGAACTCAGTTAGTAAGAGGTAATACTCCTCCAGTTATGAACTGTTTGCAGAATTCACTTTCCAAAGAGGAGTACCAAAGTCTTAAGTTTCCATGCCTGAGAGTTTGAACTGTGGAGGACTTATGCTTGTTTGACACGTGCAGTGATGATCCCCAAGTTTTCTGTTAATCCCCTTCCCCTTAATTGATGAGTCTTGGAACTTCAAGCTGTTTTTGTTTGGCTTCAGGTTTTCTTTCTCATAATAATTATTTTCTCAGTGCTGCTACTTTTTTTTTTTTTAAATCAGTGAAAAGAGTTACATTTAATAGAAGCACAAGAAAGCCTTTTGACAAAATGAATAATAGTATTAAAATCACAGCCCTTTTGAAAGATGAGATACTCACACGGAAAGAGCAAATTTCCCTTAGTCATTTTGCTGGGTTTCCTGTGTTATATAAATGCTTTGCAAGGCCAAGCTGCTGCTGTGGAAATCTTTTATACTGTCTCATTTAACCTACTGTCATCTAATATGGCATTTCTACAAGGAATTGGACAAAAGGAAACTGGAGCAAATACAAGAGTGAGCCCCAAGGGCAATATACAAAACACAATGTGATACGTATGAAAAACTTTTAAGGCGTTTTGCTGATTTACCTTCTTTGTATAACAGGCATTCACAAGATATTACTAACAGTACTTATGTACAAAGTTAAGCACAGCCTCTTACCTGACTGTGTCTCTGACCTATTTGCCTGCAAACACACTTGCTTTGGAACAGTGATTTATTTCTGTACTACCATGTTTTACATGTATAAGTGCAGAATATGGTACATTAAACACTCTATCAGATAATTAACTCACCAAAATCAAAGAGACTTATCTGACTTTATAAAGAAAATAAGAAAACTGAACCTTGCTGACGTTTTAAACAACAATAGCAGTTGCTGTAGTCTTTGTAACCAATAGATTAATCTTACCTCTACTTTTAATTTGTTTATAATGTAGGATTTTATGTTCCTTTTTTTTTAATAATAAAATACTCATCTCTTATTAATGATTTAGCAATTAGTCTATTAAGGCTAAACACGTTGATGTGTAGATAACGGTTTTACTTACTTACTTACTTACGTAGAGCGGTTTTCAAATGACTGTAATTATGCGATTGCTATGTTTAGTGATTGGGTTTAAAATCTCGCACCAGTTTATCAATCAATGAGAAGGAAAACCAAAACCAATTGCAACTTGCATGCACTGTTTTCCCCATGCTTTGAGAAGTTACATGGAATTGCTACGATTTTGATTGGTTCACTGTGCTGTTTGCATCTGCTGTGATTGGTCAGAGTAATTACTTTCTGGTACTGGTTTTATGACACTCAATTGAAAACTGCAACATGTATATATGTATGTTTGTTATTGTAACTATTTAGTTCTTTACATCTTAAAGACAGGGTGTTTATAAGGCATCTGAGATTGGAGAATTCTGCAGCTACTATGCGGAATTCTCCACGTTAATTTTTTGACGGTGTGTTCATTTTTCCTGCTCCTTCAATTCTCGATGAAGGTCATTACAAAAATGGAATTTTGGCTTTTCAAATCAAATCCTCAAGCAGACTCGTGCTGCCAACAGGAATAACAATATTAATCAAGTACAGGATATACTGTACCATTTTAGATGTTGTGTAAGACAAAAGAATGGCAATCTGTCTAGACAGATAATTTGAATAGTTATTGTCTGCCTGAGTTGTTTCAGTAGGTCTCTTAGTGGATGACATTATTATTATTATGACAACTTTTTACAGCATCTGTATAATCAGCTTGTCTCAAAACCTACTCTTCGAGTGGGGCTTCTAGAAAACATAATACTGTACTGTGAACAGCAACCTTTGAATTAATGACAATTAGCTTTAGAAAAGAACATTTTCAGCAACCTACATATGTGTATGTAGCTGAAAAAAAAAAGGTGTTCGACCCGGGCAGTGTTTTATGAGCATCCTTTATTATCCACCAGACGTTGCTTTGTTGCAAGCTAAGTCTTGTAAAATATCTTAGGATAAAACCATCATGACCTGTGTCCATTTAAGACTCCTTGGTCTCAGTGCCTTACTGTGCCATGACATATGATCCCAGCATGAAGTTATTTGTAGTTAAAACTTCAAATTTCATATAACTAGTAACAGTGAACACTAAAACTGCCCCCATTCTTAAGCAACTGATTACCTATCCCCTAGTCATGTTGGCTTCAGCATTTGAAATATTTCTCTGCTTGCCATATTATAAGCAAGACCTTTTATACCAGATCCTGGTTTTCCAACACAGGGAACTTTAATGAGCCAAAAAGAACTTGAATTTGTATCACTGAACAATTACACAAAGGGGTGCATTGCCAAATCAACTGAATTTTAAAACCAAGCCAGCAGCAGAAACTGTTGTAAAATCCTGAGATTCTGATCAGTTTGCATCCGTGGAACTTCAAAGAACTTCAGAGTTACCAAATTACAATTGTGGAAAAGGTCAATTACCCGATACCATGTTGCGGGTTTGCTGAAAAATTACCTGATACCACCTTGTGTGCGTAGTTTCTTCAAATCAGGATTGCTTCACATACTACATGTAGCAATATTTCATTTTACTTACTTCCTTATATATGTGGCGACTGCTATGTTGCCTCCATCCAAAACCTTGTGGGGGCAAAAACAATGAAAGGAAAGCTGAAGTAGGCAGCTGAGTAGGTAGCTGTCAATCATCCCCAACTGATGGACACTGGGCAAAAACAGCCTAAGTGACTTTTGCATTGATAGCGGTTTTGGTCACTTTACAAAATCAGTCAATTTCCACCAAATCAACTGCATTAAAATTGAGGAGAGAACTCCCCCATGCTGTATTGCCATAAATTAGAGCACTGGGATGAAAAGAAGGGAAAAAATCCCCCTTACTTTCATCATCTTGTGCTCAGTTTTTTTCTTTTCTTTTCTTTGTACAACATGGAATATGTCATACTATAAATAATTTATTGCTGTTTGTTGTGCAAAATTTGACTGAAAAAGAACTTAGGATGTTTTTGCTTGGAACCCTTCAATTACAATAAATTACCCACCCATAATTCAAATTGCAGGGTGAACTTTCCCATACTGTATGCCAAAAATTAGATTGAGTTGCAGAATTGTGCAAAATTGATTCAGCTTTTTAAAAGAATTAGCGAGGAATAATGCAATGTGCTCTTTTGTTATTTAATGAAGTGCAAATAAGATGCAAGGCGTTTTCTGCAATCCCACACTTATTATAAGTGAAAAATTAGAGCAAATATTGTCACCATCCTCACTTCACCAGTATACTGTAGATCTGCTTTTCTGGACAAAATTGTTTGAAGCAAGCTTATTGCTAATACTGGGTTAAGTGGGACCAAAATCTATAGTTTGCCATTAACCTGCTTTAGCACTAACCCTGCGGCAAACAATTCGACCCAGCTTTTTTTATCTACACTGTAATGTATGCAGGGCTGTTATTAAGGGTCATAGTTCACATAACACCTGTTACGGCTGAGTTCACTCGATGTTAGGTGAAGGTGTCGATTGGTGTCACACTAGATTAGCTGTGTATTTCACTGATGTGGGCAATGACTTCAATGTAACAGCTGCTTCTAAACTTAATGACAGCCCTGCTGTGTGGTTAATGCAAAAAAGAAAATTGCAACAATAAATTTTCCACATGCAGTAATTTTCAGTCCATCTAAAAAGGAGAAACCCTGTGGGTGGTGTCAGAATTCTAGTTTTGAAACTGGAACTCAACCAATGAGCACACAAGAAGTTTTGGCAGTTGTTGCAAAATATCTTATTCATTGTTTTTGACAGGATGAGTTGCTTTACGCAGATCAGAAGGTTGTCATCAAATGCCATGATATGGCGGTTTGGGAGGACTCGGGACTGCAGTGGAGCTGTGGAATGGCGCCCTTGTGTGAAAGTGACTTTGTCTGTATTGAAGACAGATACTATCTTAACAACAGTTATGTTTCAAAGGAGAACGAATGGTTAAGAAATGCAAAAAAAGCATGGCAAATTGGAGATCAACCTCGAAGCCTTCAAATCCTTACCTTCCCAGCCTACTGTCGCTATAGAGCACTGAAGAAGAGACTTCTTTGTGGTGCTTGTTTATCAAGAGCTCAGTTAGTTGCTTTAGGTGCCGTCATGGGAGATCAAAGGACAAATACAAAAGTTTTGTTCTGTAGAGACAGTTTCCATCATCCTTACTTAGACAAGTTTGAACTTTCAGGTGACAACAAAGGTATGCAACTTGGTGCACACATTAATATTAGTTGAGGAAAAAGCCAAAAGAATGTATTTAGTCCTCTTGTAAGCTAGAGGTTTGAAAGTCAAATTGAGCAATAAGCCCCCTTACCCCTATTCCTGTGGGATATGACATTTATTTGATGCCTTTAATAAGTTGTGAAACAGAAGCCATCCCTTTCCTCTTTGATTTTGTTTGTTATTTGGGGGTTTTAACTTGGTTCTACTCAAGAACACAGAGATCATCTGAACATATCATGATGTTATTTTGAATGTGGTGTGCCATGAGTTTTCCAGGAGTAAAATACTTGAACCAGTTTGTACTGAAAAGGTTTGCACAATAGATGTAAACAATGCCCAACGGAACTGTTACTATACACATACCCCTACTGATTTCAATAGAGGCCGGTTACCAGTGGTATACCACCCCCTACTTTTCCTCTCACTGCCAGCTAGTTTGCTTTGATTTTCACTAAAAATCCTATGGTAAACTTGTCAAACTGCCACCTACAGTGGGCTACCATGGAGGGCTATTTCAAAAGTTATTGAAACCTGCGACAACATACTAAGAATGAAATTTAACAATGTAGTAAACACATTGGGGAGCAGGGTTGGCGCAGTGGTGAGAGTGCTCACCTTCCACCAATGTGGCCCGGGTTCGATTCTCGGTCTCAGCGTCATATGTGGGCTGAGTTTGTTGGTTTCTCTACCCTGCTTCGAGAGGTTTTTCTCCGGGTTCTCCGGTTTTCCCCTCGCCACAAAAACCAACGTTTGATTTGATTTGATTTGATTTAATTTGTGCCGATGAAAATGTATATTGATACTGGCACATTATAAGTTAATAAATATTATTATTATTATTATTATTATTATTATTATTATTATTATTTGTTGTTGTTGTTGTTGTTGTTAAGGATTTCATAGCTTAACTCAGAGCTAGTAGCTAGGGTCGTTATGCATGTGATGAAGTGGACTCTTTGGGGGCAAGGTTGTTAATTTTATTAAAGAGCAACAAGTAATGTTCTTTCTGAATTCAATCATTGTGTTGCATTTTTCTGTCAACAGCACCAGTTCTCAAAGGTAGACCAAGGAAGAAAAAGAAACTCAGTGCAGCACAGAATAGTGTTCTCAAGAAGAAAAGATTTGTTGCAGACATACAGAATCACCTTGACAGCTTACCTTCAGCAAAGAGGTACAAGATGTCAGAGGGAGATGAGAGTGCTAATAGTTCAGACTTGTCAGAAGGTGCACTGGAGAGAGTAAAGGTGCCTTCAAAGGCAGCGCAAAACAATGGCCCACCACCACTGGTTAAGCCTCCTAAAGTGCAGGCCAGTTCTACAGTTGTAGCTGCAGTTGTGCCATCACTGGGAAATTGTCCACCACTTCTCTCTGCCAAGTCCAATGAAGAAGATTCCCAACATATTTTGAAGCTGAGACAGGGGCAAGCAGAAGTAGTTGAATGTTCACAAACTACAGCACTGCAAGGGCTGGTGGATTATTCTAAATATTCCAAGCCAATGACAAATGTGAAAGTTAGTAACAGTAATAACACTGTCTTGTTGGACACATCTGCCAAAGCAGATAGCATTCAGACAGGAGTAACATGTGCCCCGCTTACAAAGCCAAGTTCATCCTTGGAAAGTGGGCGTGGTAAAATTGAACTTTCCACTTTGGATGATATACAGGCCTCAAATCCACAAGTGAAGCAAACTGCCTCAACTACTCAGAGCAACGAGCTCACTCGAACAATCACAGCTGATCTGGCAGGCACAACTTCATTTTCAACAAGTACTCGACCAGTTGCCACAACCCAAGGAACTTTTGAAAGTGAGCTGGCTGTGTGTACAGGTGCTGTAGTACGTATTCAACCGGTAGCATCCTTGCCACAGCCTGTTGTTAGTGCTCAGGCTACATCTCCAAGACCCCAACAATATGTAACAAAGGGACTGACAGGGACTGTTACTTCTGGTATAAGAACCAGTGATGAGGTTACTGCAACTGTTTCATCTGGGATCAAAACCAGTAGTGGTATTACTGCAGATGGTTCCTTGACTGTGAGATCAAAAACAAGTAAAGAGAATGAAGAAAGGCTGCTGCAATCAAGGCAGACAGCATGTCTTTCTCACAAGAAGAAAGAGAAAGAGGTAGAGCAGTCTGAAGAAGCTATTGCTTGGAGAAAGAAGAAAAAGAGACTTCGAATGCCTGGCAGTGTCAAAGATGAGGTCGGTACTTTTAATGATACAAAGTAAAAATGTCATGAAATGTCACATACATGTATTTGAATTGCAGATATGAAATGCCATATATTCATCTTACGTTACTTCTAACCTTTACATCTGGAAATGAACGGATTACTCCCAACAATAAAACTTACAACAGACCTATGTGTACAGGTCACCACTTTCTTATGCTCCGTTGATTGATGCTGCTTCTTCTTCTTCTTCTTCTTCGTCTTCTTGCTCGCTCTTGGTTGGCTAATGAAAGTCATGGATATAATGTTAAACTTCAACATCAGCTCATTTCTGCTCCTCAAATATATATGTCACATATTCTCTATCATTCATTCACCTTCACTGTATTTATGGGATAGAACACAAACTCTAAACTAACCAGCTCCCTGATGGCTTGATAGTTCCTTCTTTTTTTTTTTTCCGGTATTAATAGCAATGTGCAGTGCAATCGCACAGTCATGGGTTTGAGTCCTATCCAAGCTTGATGGTTTTTGTTTGTTTGTTTGTTTGTTTGTTTTTAGGCTTCTTTGCAACTGCTTAAGTTACTCCCTCCCTCATTCGCTATTGTCATCCACGTACCTGGTATATATTAGTACCCAGAACAAGTATATTCTTGTTTTTAGTGCAAATCTGTAGCCCCACCCCTTTCTCAAACACTGTTGAAATTAGACTAGAATCGTTGAAGGGGAAAAGGAATTGGACAGTGTAAGTTTTTTTTGTTGAAGTGTCCCATTACTTTTGTGTAGCTGTTAATGCATTATAGTAATAATAATGAAATGATAAAGATAGTGGTGATGATGGTAATAATAATAATTGGAATAATATTAAACAATTAGACTACAAGTTTGAGTTTTCTGTGAGTTCATAATGTTAATAATAATAATAATATAGTAAATATTAATTACCAATTAGACTACGAGTTCAAGTTTTCTATCAGTGAATAGATAGTTGCGCATTTGAAAACTTTAAGTTGATTCCTGCGCAATATAAATGAATAAAGTTACAAGTTAGTCAACGAGGCATGTAGCGCTGAGTTGACTATTTGACTCCTAGAAAATGAGAATAAGTAGTAATTTTTTTAGTAGAAATCCACTCACATAAACTACCTTTGATTTCATTTCAATCTTTTTTGAGATTTGAAGAAGCCACCAATGTTTTGTTTTTGTTCAAAATGCCGGCTTTTTTGCTACTCACTATCAATCACACAATAGATAGTGAATAGCGAGCCAATGAGATTACAGCATTGGTGCTAGTTTGTGAGTGGATTGCTACTAATATTACGTGTCGGTAAATATTCCCCAATATCCACTGAGCCTGAGGCGAATAATTGTTTTAAAATAATGTTCAGCGGTGAATATCAAGAAAGTGCAAAACAACATGCTATGGTAGCGTGGTGAATATAACACCGAATTGTTATATTCACTGCTGAAAATAGTATAGTAGTTGTGCAGTGATCCATCTACAAAGGGATTTTTTAAAGGGTGGACAAACCATGCCCTAGAGACACTCTTGGCATGATTTAACTCTCTCACTCTTGAGAGATCGCCAATGAGTAACATGATCTCGCATTAGCCAGAGTGAAATCTATAAAGTCAGTATTGGGAGTTAAAGGGTTAATGGGGACATCTGTTTTTGAACAGATGGAGGTGTTAAGTTTCTCCCAGCCGAGAGGTCCCCCGTTAACAAGTAAAACTGTCTTATGTTAGCTTCGGTGATTGAAGGCTCGAAATTGTGACCAATACAGGCACCAATGCACCTAACGTTTCCTCGTTGGCGACTAAAAATGTTTGTCTAGTTGCCACCTTGACGACTAGATTTTTGTACAATTTAGATTAAAAGTTAAACAGGTCAAGTCCTGAAGTGCTCAAGTAGTCAAGTCCTTGTCTAGTCTTACTTTCGGTTCGAGGGGGAAAAAAAGCAAACTTAAATAAACAAAGTCTGCCTGTTTGTTCTTTTGACATTACCCTTTCTCCTTTTACTGCAGGCACACATTATAGTAAATCCAATTATATTTAAATTGGTGACTAAACATTTATTGGTGGCGACTATTTTTTGCCACTTAGGTGCCAAAAGGCAACTAAGCAACGTTTTTTAATCTCGAGCCCTGTGATTGTTATTGGAGTCAACATTATTGCTTTAATGAATTACATACATCTTGATTGTGTTTGACGTGATAGGTGTACGATGATGAAGATGAAAAGTACTTTATGCAGATGCTTAGAGACTTTATGAAGAAGACAAACCAACCACTGGGCAAGCTACCTGCTTTGGGATTTAAGAAAGGTACGGTGGTCGTGGGGCCCATACCACTAAACCATTAGAGCCGCACGCTTTACGTCCATGTACCCACTAAATACATCTGAAATTGATGCACAGAACCTTCCAGGCTCTAGGAAACAAGCACAAACACTATTGGATAAGCAGTTAAAACTGAAAATATTATAAATAAATACAAAAGTTAGATGTGTCTAATCATTTGAATGGGTGGTGCATCAGGCAAAATCAGGACATTGTTTCAATTTTGGCTCATCTTTCTTACAGAAAATAATGCCTGGCATCATTTTCTGAAAGAGAAGAAAACCACAAGAAGTAGTAAAATAATGCTGTTTCAGCCTCGACAATCATGCTGTAATAAATGCATTGTTCCTTACTACGTGTAGGTAACTGCGATATCACTGTGTCTACACTCACCAACATTCACATGTTCATTTTTTCTAAGACTGTGTGCTTGTTTGTCCATTGTTTCTGCAGTCAACTTGTGGACGATGTATACAACTGCTCAAAGATTTGGAGGATATGATGCTGTAAGTATTCCATGACCTATGCTTACATATTTTGTGGATTAAAATTGTTTCAAACTAGTTTGAATTGAAATTTCGTCCTCCTTGGTCATGATGATAATTAGGGTAGGAAGACCAGTCAAATTGAAAATCAAAGATCACTCTGCTCTGGGCTACTTGGTAAGAGGAATCGTGACCAGTATTGGTTTCTTTCAAATTGTGTTCAGGTTACAAGCAAACGTTTATGGCGTCGTGTTTATGATTCACTTGGAGGGAGTACAACAATAACCAGTGCTGCCACATACACCAGAAGACATTATGAGAGGTAAAAAGTAATACTAAAAAACAATACATGCCACTGTAACTGGCCACCACTGCAGTGTTTTGGATGCTACCTTTTGGGTCATTCAATAATAAATTATATTTTAAGTAGGAGATCTTTTTCACATGACACAACTGTGCTCTGTGTTTTGTTTGGCACGTAGTTAGTCAGTGCAATCCAGTATAAATCATGTAATGAAGATTTCATAGGTTTTTTTCTTAAAAAGTAGTAAAAACCTTTTTCTGAGTAAGACTTTCATGTCTTGACTGCCTATGCACTGCTTATGCATGTTTCAGTGAAATTCCATGCCCCATGTTTATTGCCAACAAGCTCTGGTCTTTATGTCCCTAGATTGCTGTTGCCATATGAGAGGCACATGCGAAGCCAACTCAAGAAACAGATGGATGAAAAGAACCCATGTACAGTTAATGAAACTGCATCAAAAGAGACTCTCAGCAAAGCCGATAAAAAGCAAGGACTGACAGTTTCTAACAAGAAACACAATTCAAGTGGAAGCCTTGATGATGCAGGCAAGGCTGCACCAGTAAAGCATACTCCAACTCGCATGGAAGTTAATGCTTCAAAGGTCCCACAGGAAGGTGTTACCTACCCTTTGACCTCAAAATCATTGCCTGTAAATGCAAACTTCAGAAGTGATTCAAAGAGGAATGCTGTGAAAAGTACCAATTCTAGCCACACAATGCAGATTTCTGCATCGACAACTGTCAAGAAAGATGTTGTTAAAAGTGATCTCCCACCAGCTGTCAGACCCATCACTCAAGAAAACCAAGAATCAAAATTGTTAAGCAATAACACAAAAGCAACAGTCTCACAGCAGACTCCTTTGCCAGTGCAAGAACGAGACAATCTTGTACCTCCAGAACAATTTCACCTACCACCAGGTCAACTAAATGCACGCCATCATTCTTTGATGGACAATGATGATGAAACCAGTGCTAGAACCAACACAATCTATGCAAAGAACACAACTGGTGTTATTAGTAACTCGAAGCAGTCTGCTGCAGCTGGTTGTCTTCAAAGGGTTACAAGAGTGGTGAGCGATATTTCACCAAAGTCCTCATCTCCACAGCTGTCTAACACTGCAATCAAGGCCAGAGAAATTATTGACTTAACATCAGATGATAGCCCCCCACAATCAAGGTCAAAGAGCCACTCAGTATCTCTTGCACAAGTCACTCAGCAAAATGCAGAGATATCAAAAATGCAAGGCTCTGAGGGAAATGAACCAGATGTATCTAAACTTGCAAGGACAGTTGGTGCGAAGGATTCTACTGGGAGAAGACTTGCATCAAAGATACAGTTAAAGAGAGAAAATGATGATAGCTCAAGGCATTTTTCCATTGCAGAGGTGCAGCCCAGGAATGAAACTTCCCCACTTTATGATTCACCTACTTACAATGTTGAACCCCAAGGTACAAGTAAACTTAAAGTCTCACAACATCTACCAGCAAGCTCACCTGTGTCAGCCATGAAGAAAAATCTGGACGAGGTGTACCCGTCAGTTAAGCCAGGCATGGCCTTTTCAAAACGTGACAAAAAGAGACACCTGCAGTCAATGGTGGAAAGTGCAGAGCCACAATTTACACATTCGTCTTCGTGTGACAGTGTTGATGAGCACTTTGCAGAGTGGTTGCGAAGGCAGGCCAATGTGCCACAGCTCACCAAACCTCCTGTCAGCCATCAAAGACACACCAGTCCATGCAACCCTGAGCTGGGAAAGTTAAAGTATGGCTATGTCCCAGAAGACACATGTCCTCCAGACTGCCCCTGCTCTTTGTCAAAAACCAGAAAAGATGAAAATATGTTGCTCCCTCTTCCTAAACCAAAGAAGGAACACTATGAAGAAGATCTGCCGTTTGCCAGTATGACATGGGCACCTACCATGGTAGCAGCAGGTCATCCTGATCATTACATCTACTCACATCCTGCTCACCTCCGGCCACCACCAGACTCGCTAGCCAGTCATGTGTACAGTGCGTCAAGGATCTTCATCCCTACAGCACAGCTATTCAGTCCTCAATACCATCTAGGGATGGGACCAATGGGAGCCCCACCACTGTTACCAGGCACAGAAGATCAACTTCACATTCACCCGCACTGTTTAATGGCACCATCATATCCCTCGTCATCAAGCTCAAGGACTCCAGATGGGGCTGCATATCCTCTATACTCCTTTACGTGATCCTGAGAGATCAAGAGTTAACCCTAACTAGGCTGTGTCACAAAAAGTACAAAATTTCTTAATGATTTCTCACAGATTTCACTAAATAACATGCATTCACTCAGAGAGATCAGCTTTTTAATGTGATCTGTGAGTCTGAGCCATGAAGTAGTGCTTCACGAATTATCGTATCATGTGTCAAACACTTCACCACCATTTGGCCTAGTAAGAATACTGATTACAAACTGTAAGTGAATTTGGCATCCGCAAAACTCCACCATACATTGCAGTGAGAGCCTTGTTAATTTAGATGATTTTGAGTCACCTCTTGTAGGAGGCCTGTTGTGTACTTAATTTAGATGTAACCAGACTATGTAGTCACAGAGTCTAACAGTGTGATGATCACAAACTGGTACAAGCACATTTTTGTTGAGAAATTGAGAGTGGTGAGGAGCTAGTGTTGTGCATACATGTTAAAAGTTAAAATTAGTTACAGTTTTTCCTTCAGTCGGCTGGCCTGACTAACTAAAGTCACCTTTTGTTATTAAAAACTTGTAATTACAGCAGCTGTATTTATTTCCACAAAACTTGTACATCTTTCTTGAAAGCCATCTTTAAACCTGTGATCTATTTCTATATGTATATTTTTTGTTTTTGTCAGTTTCCATCTTAACACAGGTTGAGCAGCATCGGTCAGATTCTTGGGTTGTAAATATATTTATTTTTGACATAAAAAGCTCAATCCCCTGCCTAGAAGGGACCAGACTTGTTTGTAGCATGTGATGTACATGCAACAGAGGATAGAAAACTGGTGAGAGTCACCAGAGAGTCACTGTTGCTAGTGTGGTAAAAAATCTCTTTTTGCACTGTAAATGTTGTAAATAGCTTTGCTTCAAGTTTTCCCGTTGATATTTGTATGACATTTTTCACAATACATTAAAAAAAAAAACATCCATAGATCAAATCTGCCTACTAAGGAAAGCAACGTTTTTGTAACGCTAAGCACTGTTAGAGTTTGCAAGAGTTTGTCTGGTTATTTATTCACTCTATTTCAAGTCTGTATTATTGAAAGACGTGGTGCTTGTTTCACAAAAGCCACAAAAAGCCATTTGTTAACCTATGATCTTGTTCTAAGAAGCTGTTTTTTTAAACATGTTTTAAGAGCAGAAAGGAAGATTTTATGCCAACCCTAGAAATGTCTCCATTTTTAAGATACAGATGGATTTATGGCACCCAGAATTGGCCAATTTGGGGGGCTTTTGAGAGATCCAGCAGTTTCAGTATGTACAAAGCTTTCTGTATTACCACTTGCAACTGTGAATATACCCACTGTAAGCCAAGTATGGAATGAATAAAAATCTTGACTGATGTAAACTTGACAGACCTTAACAAGTAAAGGACGGCAAGAGGAAGTTGACCTCAGCAGTACTTTAGTTCAAATTTTTACGCAAATTGACGTTATAAGAGTACAGAAACTTAGCAACAGAAATGTGGTAGTGTTAAGGCAGGAGGGAAATGCTTTACTTTCCGTTGCTGTCCATTGCTAAAAAATGCCTGTGTTTATCAAGTTCCCTATGTTAAATGCTGCATAGTGACATATCCACAAAACATCCATGTTTAGCCGTCAAGCAAGTGAGAGTACATTCAGTCATGGGGATGTGAGCATTTCTACAATAACAAAAAGTGTTGATCCTTTAACTTTCACTGCAAAGTCATAATTCATGGAATCTAGACTTTTCATTTGAATGCCTTTGCTTGTGGGTGTTTGCTAGTGACAAACAAGCCTTGTATTCTAACAGTGTGACCCTGTCCCAAACCTGACTTGCATTGAATGATTGTTAATTCACATTTAATGTCATCCATTTGAAAAGTACTCTACTTCAACTGTTTGGATTGTGTCTTCATTAAGAGGTATATGATTTTACAACAAATTTCACACAAACTGCAATACACTCCACTAAAGTGATTTTAGGGTACTGTTGATGTGAACTGTACAGCGAGAAAATTCAACAATATATGTACATGTAAGTTATTTTTTTGGACACCTATTGTCGTATGTTTTGCAGTGTAAAATATATTTTTCTACATTTCTTTAAAACAAAAAAGTGATTGTTTTTAGTCTGATGTATATTTATTTTTGCACAAGATAAATGGACAATGGTTTAATAAAGAATATTTTGCTAGCTGTTCAAATAACTAAACTGCAGTACCCATTGTCATTTCTATTATCTTTTTGTAGTGCATGTGTACAGAGACCCTTTCGCTAATATCAACCTCTGTATGGTACACTTCTCATTGTACATAGGCCTTGTAGAATCCAGGGCTCCTGGCCCCTGGAGACCTCTGTCCAGTACTTACAGGTAATATGCACTTTGTAGCATACCAGGAATTAGTACAATGGTCACTGCTAGTTTGTAGAATTGACTAGCAAGTGGCAATTACAGTGTAGGAAATGGAAAACTGGTGAAAGTTAGACCCCAAACCCTGCAGTTCTGTGCCGAATTTATTTTTGGAATCGAGAGCACGAAATTGAGATCGTTTTCACATGAAGTCACGGCGGCCATATTGGTGTACCTAAACAAAGAAACGGCGGCAATATTGGTGTGCCTAAACAATCTTTGGGGAATTGAACTCCATTTTTATGCAAATATTTCCTTTTGCTTCTGTAAATCAATATGTCCGCTGGTCACGTGACTGAAAACGATCTGTTGAAGAGCCACAAGCTAAACAGGTCGAAGTAGTGGATTTTCTTGAAAAAGCTAAAATTACTCAAATGTGGCTCAGATTTTGCATGCGGCCTACAATCCCCCTAGAAATCATTGCCCTGCTGTTTTTGTTTTATCTGCCCTTCGTTTTGAAGAAATCATTGCAAAAAAATGCTTTCTATTGTTCACAGAAACAAAAGGTTTCCCGTTTTTATGGTTCAGCAAAAAGATTTAAAAGACAAGCTGCTTTGGAGAAGAAGTTCTCTGCATGGCTCATAATTTATTGAAAATGAAGGGCATACAGATGGAAAAACAACAGAGCATTAATTTCTAGGTGGATTGAAGGCCTCATACAAAATCTGTTTTCTTTGCTTGTTTTTTCCATGAAATCCACCCCTTAGAGGCACTTCTTGTCAGTGGCTCATCAAAAAATGTACTAAAAAGTAGTTAGTATTAACAACTGACAATAATAAATACATTCTTTAAGTTTACTTCCTCTGTGACAAATAAACACGCAACTGTATAATTTGTCGAACGCCAGGGTTGTGCAAAGCGATGTTAGCACTAATCCAGGTTAGGTACAGTGTACCATGACAGCCAATAGGATTTAACCAGACGTAACCAAGGGATAACATCGAACAACCTGGCCAAGACGAGTTTACTCATTAAGAGGGAGCCTCTCGGGGCCCAAAGGGTTTAATGAAAGCACACACAGCATCAACAACAAACCAATGAATTGGAAATAAACTGCTGTGGAATAGACCAATTTCTGTTTATACATTATCATAAGTTCATAAAAAATAAAAGCACCCTTGGCAAGCAACTATGTTCAACATACTATTTCATATTCATAAAGAATTTTGTGGTGGTAAATTTCACCTTCGGGCGGCTGGTATTTTTTACAGGTCAAAGGTCATTGTTTTACTAGTACTGAAACAACCCTTAAGCTTTACTAATACTACTAACCTTAGGCCTAAACATTGTCTTAGTGTAGTATTTAGGCCTACGGTTAGCATTAGGAAGGGGTTAGGGTTGTTCCGCTATTAGCAAAAAAATGACCTGTGACCTGTGAAAAATACCAGTCGACTTTCAGGATGTAAACGGTGACAGCAACTGAATCTGCTTATAGATCCTACGCATAAATGGCTGTGGATAAATCACTACTATTCTTTTGACTTTGTACTGATTGGCTTAACTAGTCTCATTCTCATGAACACGATTACAGTAGAGCAAAATCACGCGTGACCAGTATCTGCAAGACTGAAATGAAACGTTCGGGTCTTTCTGCAGGTACCGGAAAGCTTTGTATTTTTGGTAACTTGGGAATAGTCTTTATTTGGAGTTGTTTTGTTTCCTGTCTTTTATTTCTTTTGTTTTACGTAAGCTTACGTAATCTGTGCTCCGGTACTCACAGAAGGTGCCAAACGTTCCTACTCCTCTTCGGAACTTCCAACATTTGATAGGAATCTTGAAAGTCGCTATAAAAATCGTGCAGTAAAATGCACGATACCTAAAAAGTAACTTCATGATGGGCTCTAATAGGTTTAAATTTTCAAATGCTGCCCGGCCGAAACATGAAACGAAATTTCAGAGCTTTCAGTTTTCGACATACGGAGGAAATATCCGCGGGAATTCAGAATCTCGAGAGGAAAGTTCAAAAATACTGGTTACGCGTGACGTAGCTTGACTATAAAGTGAGTTTTTGCTCCAGAATGAGGCTAGTTTGTCCATTAAGTGTTGACAGGCACCATGGTATTGTCAACATATAGATTGTTCTCTATTGATGAAATAGACATTACAGGGTTCGAGCCTTTTTGGGGGTAAAAAATTCAAGTTTTACATGGTGAGGCCCCGTTAGGGGTTTTAGGGATAACTGGAAAATAATTTTAGAGATAAGGGATAACTTATTTAGTAAATATAGGGATAAGGGATAACCGAGATAGTTTTGACGCAGTTTTAGAGATAACAGTCTCGGCAATTTTAGGGATAGCAGTCTCGGTAATTTTAAGGATAAGGGATAACTGCCCCGGAATTTTCGGAATAAGGGATGACTAGACCCTCCTTAACAGGGCCTCTATGGTGTTTAGAAAGAGACATTACAAATAAATGTAACAACAACTGAAGGAAGGCAACTAGTGTGCTACTCAAATATGTGGCTGAATTGAATTCAGGACTTCCACAGATAAATCCAGGTGGTCCTCAGAGCACGATTTCAACCTGGATCATTGGCTTTCCAAACCCTAACCACCCAGCCACACCACCTGCGGCTACTGCCTGTGCTTTTGTTCCTTCTCTCAACAACATTCAAACCAAAACCACCCTCATCCTTCTAACAAACAAGGGTAAAACAACACAACTTTGAACTTTAATTCTCTGCAGCATTAACACTTTCAAGTTCAAGGCAAACTCAACATATTTGCTCAAAATCTTGCACTTGTGCTCAGATTACAAATACAATGATACCTTTCACACTTTGTGTGTTCTCACTATAACTGCATTAATTTTATTAGATGGCAGGCTCCGCAAGCGGGCACATCGAAGCAAATTCTGTGCTCTGATTGGCTACCAGAGCGGGCAAGATTAGCCGATCGAGTCCAATCAGTTTAGTTCCAGTTTCTCACGCAAAAAAAAAATTGCGTCAAGCAAGTTACAAAGTTCGTGAGTTTTTCAGCAATGGAATCGCAGAAGACGGCAGATGACAGTAAAAACAAAGAAAATACAGACGAGTTTCCTGACCTTATTTTGCAACAGGAACCAGAAAATACAAAAATTAAACCAAAAAGTGATAAGACATGGAAGCGGGTTTGTCTTACGGAAAAAAAAGAAGAGAGCAGTATGGCCATCCTTTATTGACCAAGCTTGTTTGGTCAAGATGGCTTGATTATAAAAAACAAAAACAAAAAAAGAGAACTTGGTCAACATCCCGCCATCTTAACCTCACGCTTGGTCAACAACACATATATACCGCCCACCTTGCGATAATGGAACCTGATCCCATAATTAACTGGGATACAAAGTTAAATATCACATAACCTATGAGTCATTACCTTCTCAGTGAATACATAGATATTCGATGCAGTGCAGTTCAGTGTTTCAACTTGAATTCAACTCTCCTTTGGTGCAATTCACTGCATTTGCAAAGTGGCAATAAATCCTGTAGCACTTGGATGAAAGATCCTAATTTCGTGCTTTTCAGGAGGTGAACGAAGTTAATATTACAAATAATTTGATTCACATGTCGTTCAGGCTAGCAAAAGGAGCTCAAGAGAACAGAGAACAACAAAGGAGCCTGACAACCCAGAGCTCTTCTCAATAATTACACACTGTACTACTCAAAAGAGAACAATCTATATATAAGAAAACATTCTTATATGTACTTCCCATTTTGTTGAAAATCAAAATTTAATATAAAACGAAATGAACTGAGATGCCAGAATCTCCTTATCACCCACACATTAGTTACATCCTCTCCCCCAACTCTTGTAGTATTCAACACTAATATCTTATTCTTTTGAATTATTAGCACCATCAATAATACAAAAACGATGACCACTGTCAAAAGAGGAGATCACAATTCTCATACGAAGATCTTGCTCTAAAGAAATTAATGACAGATTTGGCAGAAATCTTTTTTATCCAGTTTTACTGGCAATGTTAAAGGAAAATTGGATGCAGCTGTCTCATAGAGAGTTTTTTCCTGCACGTTGGACATTTGTTTTGCAGCTGTACAGCACTTCTGATACACTTGTCACAAAAAACATGGCCACAAGTGGTGGACGTTAACTGACGTTTTCTCCTCTTTATCTGGAAGTAAACAGAGAGAATCAAGATTAGGGCAATGATGGTAAATGTTAACATCATTTCCATATGATTCACAATTCACATTTGGCTGGTGGATTATTTTAATTGAGAAGTGTTGTAGGCATAAACATAGTGGCTTTTCATATTTTGGTTACTTTGTCAAATCACAGTCAAGTTTAAAGAGAAAACATTAGTAAGCTTCTTCTGTGAATTGTCACAAATCACAACGACAAATGAGAGCATTAGGATGAAAACAGAGGGGAAAATTATTTCGTCCTCTTCACCCTGCTGTCTTTATAATTTTCTTGTTCCTTTCCTTTCAAATTGCGACAGTTGCATAAGTTAAGCACCGTTAATTGCTGAAAATTTGGCTGTGCTTTAACCAAATAGGCACAGCATGAAAAAAGGTCACTTGATGTGCATCTGCATGCAGCCCTTCGAGTATTTTAATCACCTCGACAGGGAATTCAAGTGTATGGTCTTAATACACATGACTCAGCAGGCAGGCAGGCATGCTTAAAGAATGAAGAGGCTGTTGGAAAACTAAATTCTAACTGACAAATTTTACTTGGTATGGAAAACCTGTAATATTTATACCAATATATATTTTGAATTCTATGCACATTTTGATTTGTCACTGCCGGTGACCTATTAGAGGCCGGATGCATAAATTTTGTCACTGTTGAGATTTCTCTCTTTTGATTGTGCTGTATAAAACAAATGGATGCCACTTTGCCATAGGTCTGTTCAGTTATTTGATCACAGAAGACATAAAATTGCAGCAAGCACAAGATGTTAACCCTTTAAACCCTACGGTCAAGATTTGAATTCATACTTGTTGCCCCTATTCATTTCCTACAGAAGTGGTGGGGAGAAGTTGTTTAAATATCCAGCAAATTCATCTTGTGTGATCATGTCCATAATTCTCATAACCACTATGTTTTACAAAGTATTGATATTACAAGGAGAAATTTCATGCTGATCACTCATAGGGCTTAAAGGGTTAACAGAACACAATTCCACCTGGAAAAAAAGCTTGCTCTTTTTTGGTGTGAAAGAAATTTCACATTATGCCCCTCAGCACTTTAAAGTTCCCAGAGGTACAGCTTTACCAATCTTGGAGAATAATAAATATTATTATTTTAAAATATTCTCAAAGTTGGATAATGGACTTCTAGCTTTCTCATTGGCTTGCTGGATCAGCCATTATACCTATATTCAAGTCACCTTATACATGTAATTGGAAAATGGGTCTGGCATATGTCATGTTAGCTTGACATTTTTTTGGCAGGAAGTCAAGTTTCATCAACAAAAGATTCACAGAAGGTTGAGAATTTAATCAAACAATTCTTCCATTTGCAATAATTGTTGGATACAACACTGAGGCCCTCCAAGGGGTTTTGCCGACAGGCGACACGACCTCAAAATGTGGCGACAATCATTTTCCAAAACACCGACAGCCAACAGGAACTGACAGAAAAAGGGCAACATTTTGTTACAGGGATAGTTAAGAAATATGACAGCGGCACCGTCCGTGACAAAACTGGTGACAGGCTGGCTCTAAAACAAGGGACAAAGTGACACCACAACAATATATATTAAATTAAGTTCATATAATAATTACGGTAATGTACTAACTGTTTGGTCATCATCCATACAGATAGGGCAAGTGATTTTATCCTTTTGAGTTCCCTCAGTATCTGGATCTTCAGCGCTGGACACAGACGCATTTAAACTTGTATTTTGTGTACCTCCAGCATTAATATCAGCTACCTCTTCTATTTCATCGTCCGTACCAGAAGTAATTGCATTAAAAGCAGAGTCCAACATTCTAGGTAATGATTCAAACCGGCAAGATGGCAACTGGTGTATGGGGTCTCTGTGATATATTCTATTCACATACTGAAACAGAACCAAAGGAAATCATTCTCAACATATTTTGCAAAAGCTGAAAATTCCTGTGCCCTCATTGGTCCAGGGCTACAGTGTATGAGCTACAAGAGTACAGACCATAAAATTGACACTTTCTTCTTTCACTATCTTTTGCATGGGCTATCTTGAATGAAAATTAAAAACCATTCGAAATTTTTCTAGATTGTTGTAAGAAAGGGCAAATCGACAATAGTTTTTCCTGCTCTGTTCTCTTGTAGAGGCAGTGAAACCAACCTACTTGCATTTACAACATTTTATGACAATTCATTGTAAGTTATGGTCTACAAGAGTACAAATCATGTAAAACTGTCATGGAGTTGTTGATAATGACCTTAACATCTCTGACAGTGGTGTCAACAAAACTGTCATTTAAAACTGAAAGTTACTGTTTTTCGACCCTTTTCATGATTATTCCAGTTTGTTGATCTTCTAGAAACTATCCAAAATATCCAGGAATTGAATTGAGAGGAACAGAATTCAAAACTAAGAAAGAAAATAAAACTTTTCCACCCTGTGCTCTTATTTTCCCTTCTAGAACTTGAGATTTGGTCATTCTTCATTGCAGATTTGTGTAGCACAAGAAAGACATGTTGTCAAACTTCAAGCACACGTGCAAAGCCATTGGCTGGCTCATTAAATTCTGTTGTTTACTGGCATTGTCTTCGCCATCTGTCTTGCAATAGAGGTGAAATTCCACACAGTAATTACCACGATAACAGGACTTGAGTCTATTGAAGAGTCCGTTGGGTTTTCTCTTGTTAAATCCACCACATTATTATCATGGAAACTCCCATCGTTAGTAAGATCAACCACCAGTGAGCCCCCTGAAAAAAAGGAACTGCATTATAAATAAAATTAATAATCAAATACATACCATCTCAGTATCAAAAACCTTAAAAAGCCCTTTTTTACACTAAACCCCTTGTTTTCGTGCCTGATATTTCACACCAGCACATACCTATACTATTTTTTGAGAAAATTACATGGTTGTTGTAGATGTAGCCTGCAAGGAAGCTCTCCAAAGCAAGGTGGGGTGCTTTGGAAAGCTTGCTTGCAGGCTATTGTACATGTACCTGAGATATATGAGAGATGCATTCTTTAGGGACTACTCCAGAATAAGAATATGTACATGGAATTTTCATTTAACCTGTTCTTTTCAGATACATGTACAATGTATGTCCAGGATTGCATGATAATGAGATACATGCTCATTGTGATCAAGGTAAAAGTAGTTTGTGTTCAGAAATCCAGGCAATAAATGTCTCAAAATGTCCCCTTAACCCCACTCCTCAAGTATACAAGAACAGTTAGCATAACCTTAACCCAAAAATAACCCCAGATCTAATCCTAACCCTTCTGTTGTAAATACATACGCCTTATTCCAAAATGGCCGCCATTTTGGTACTCTTTTGTTTTTATTCAAATTAGCCCTTTTGGCCTCGTCCTCAAGCCCAAAATTCAAAAGAATATTTTACCTTGAACGAGGCCAAAAGGGCTAATTTGAATAAAAACCAAAGAATATTAAAATGGAAGCCATTTTGGGATAAGGCGTATGTTTGTTACACGATGCTTAGGCAGCGTTTGCAAAGACCCGGTTTTAAATTGACAATTGGTTTCAAGAGTTCACCGTTTACCCGACAGATCAAACCGTATCATTTTCAAAACGCTCCACTTTTGGACTTCAATGTAAGGGCTGCTTCAAGACTTACAGCAATAATGACAGCTCCCTGTTGTTTATTCCGCTCTCTACAGAAGAAGGAACGGAATAAACAGTGTGGTTTACTAGGAATACACAGAATACAGGTCTCTTAGGGAGGTGTTGGTGCCAAAATCATGCACTGCCCTCAAAATGTCACTCTTACAGTGTTCATGTCCACACTATTCCAAGCATTAGTTCTCAGGTCACCTCTACAATAACCATTCCATTTGCAGAAAATGCATTCTTTTGGAAAACCTTATTCCACGTAATCTGTTTATAATGATATATATGTAATCCCAAAAGAATGCAAAAGAGTGCAAGAATGCACTTTGATTACAAATACCTCGTCTTATTGTTGGAAGTCTTTCTAAATCTATAACTTCTGGCCTTGCAACTTGGACATCACCAACAATCATGACATCTTCTTGTGAGCGAGTTGGTGATGGTCCTTGTGATTCTATGGCAATTTGTTCAACGTCTGTTCGAATCTCTGCAGAGCTCTCTTCAGTATCATTATTTATTCTTCTTCTCTTCTCATTTGAGGAGTGTTCTTCAGTATGTGACTTTTCAGGAATGAAAGGTGCCCTATCTGTTCTGCTTTCTGCAGAACTCTCTTCAAGTTTATCATCTACATGTGCTCTTCTTCTTTTACGTCTTCGTGTCACACATTCTGATTGCTCCTTCCCAACAGAACAGTGAATAAAAAGGTTTTAATAAAGGTTAAAAGCCACTGTTACATGTTGAAACTTTCAGCTGAAATGTATGTGCAACACCACTGCGAAAAAAGTTTAATCAGTCGTTGCACCGTGTAACATGGTCGGTTTCGTGAAACTTTTTTTAAACTTCAAGTTTCACGAAAAGTAGAACCGCTTTCTACTCATGCAACGATTGCAGTGGTGATAAAAACAAGTTTCACCATGTAACAACACTTCAGGAAACTGGTCTCGCTCGGGCTTGTTGCACTCTTGCACACCCAAGTTTCAGCTAAAAGTTTCAATGTGTAACAGTGGTTTAAGGGACCTCTACTTCAACCTCAATATGAACCATGATGTAGTAAGTACTCCGAGTGAGGAATACAGTCTGAGGTCCATTATCAATGTTTGCCAGTGGCAAGAATAACAGATAGATACAATAATAAATAAAAAGAGGATATTACATGGCTGCGCGGAGATACGAAATTTCCCTTCGAGTGTTGAAAAATATTTCACGAGTGAGCGCAGCAAACTAGTGAAATATTTTTCAACATGAGAAGAGAAATTTCATATCTTCAAGCAATCATGTAATTTTCTTTTTATTATATAAAATCCTCACAATACAACAAAAGATGCTTTACATGTATTCTTTATTTCAAAAACTAAGGTTTTTGAAATAAAAATGATATCACACATGCGTGGATAGCGTTTTTATCGATTTGCTATCACTCAGTATACCCCTCAATTTTATATAATAAAACAAAACCCCACTAGTCATGGAAAACTGAAATAAAATGTCAAGGAACATCTCGTTTCAAATTCCAAAATAATTAGCACTCAACAGAGCATATTAACAGCTTGCCATAGGAGATTTTGACACTGGCATCAATGGTGTACTCCAACTACTGGTAGGAGGAATTCTGGTTTCCTTTTCTCGTGTTAGTGAGAGTTAACAGCTACATTGCAGAATGGAAGTTCGGTGCTTGTGATGTCCAAGGGCTTTCACTGCAGGCCAGCCAGCCAGCGAGCCAGCCCCTGGATCAAGTAAGTACTCCTATGGCTGGCAATCCTTGGAACTCAGCCATGAGTCCCCACACCAGGCATCCTGGCATGCGTCCATTACACTAAGAGACAGTTCATTATTTATGGGGATGACCACGTCGGATAAAAAGTGACCGGGTCATGAAAAATTCCGCCCCTGAAACAACAGGCTATAAGTATTTAAAAAAGCAGAATGACTGGGTTCTGAAAAAAATTCCTTTAATGATAACAATAAGACACTTCGTCACTTCAAAGTATTAATCCTGCTAAATATTCTTGTACTACAGCTACCTATATCAAACAAACTTTTTAATATTATCAACATGATATTTATAACGAACCATACTTTCCAAACTTTACAAAACACTAAGCGCAAAATAATGACGAATTCTCAGAACAAAAACAATATTTGCTTACTTTTCTGACTGTCAAATTTAACTCGGTAGTAAACTGAGGAATAGATACCTTGATTTAAATGTGAACATCCAAGCTTCAGCATTATAATATATATATAAAGCTGATATATATAATCTTTACATGTGTGTACAAATAGAAAAGGATCGAACCGACGTACTGAGAAAATGCAGTTGGCAAATTTACTAGACACCAGGCTTCTCACATCTTTGCAACCCCTGGTAGTTTTTATATCAGCTTTAGTATTATTTCCATTGACCAGGCTTTGAAAAATTTGAAACGAGTCAGGACGGGCTTAGAAATTCTGACATGATTCTAGAACAGGTATTAGGAAAAAAACACAAAATTGTTTTCAATTATTTGACCCGGTCATGCCCGTAAATAATGAACCGTCCCTAACAAGCAGTGGAAAAAAGAGGGAGGGGAGGAGGTGAAGCAAGCCACCAGGATAAAGCAGCACAAGATGACCGGCAAAATATCCAACACAAGCTGACACATGAGCCACGTGAACCACACGAGCATGCACCTAAGCCAAGCACTGCTGACTGCTACAGTACAGCTCACTGATGATAACCACTCTGCCAATCTGCACTGCTCTTTGTTGTTAACTTTGTTCAATTGCATTTAACTGTATTTAATACTGTTTGAACCCAACAGGGATTACAAAATTTAAGAGAGCACAGAAATATACAGCAGGTCGTGGCTCCATTGTGAAAAATAGCTCATTGTTTATTCAAAATGCCCAGTATCTTTTCCCATTATTTTCATCACAAAGAGTAACTAGTTTCTCTTCCTCGCTTACAACGTGGACCTCAGGACAGCAATATGAATGTTCAAATATGGTCAGAAAGAAATCTTAGCAATGGTGGAGTTTGCAAAGGCTTAGAAAGGTTAAGGTTAAGGGTTACCTGCTGAGGGCTTTGTTCATTTAGCATGCTACATGTACTTGGCACAAGGGAATTCTCATCCTCTGTTAGAACAGATGAAGTCGACGGCTGGTCCACAAAAGAAGGGGCATTTGCAGATGCTGTCCTTCTCCGTCTACGTAACTAGAAAAAAAAAAGGATTTGGAATTTAAAATTATGGAACCAAAAATGGTGAATTGAAACCAAAATTTTCAATCTGGACTACCACCCCCTCCTCGCCAAAGAGGTTGCCCACAAGGAATTTTCAACAAATTGTATGATTGTATACTTCGCAATAGCAATACCAATAATTGAACTTGGCCATGGCACATCCACATGATGAATATTCTGACATCCACTGAATATTATTTTGTCCACTTTTTTTAACTATTTAATAGTATTATATATATAACAAACATTATTCAATGTATTATTCAAACGGCTCGTGTTGTCTACATTTCGCTCGTGTTCTCAAATGCCCATCGTGTTTTATCACAGTGTAATACACGGCTTAGGCTTCTTTATTTGTTAAATATATAATTATTATATACAATCTAATTAATGGTCCAGGAAGTTTTGTCGGTTGTTTACGAGATGCAAGAGAGAGTCAGGTCTCACGACAACACGGCAGTCTTTAATCACTCCAGATGAGAAGTAGTTACAGTAGGAGATGAGAAGTAGTTACAGTAGGAGATTAACTAGACACACACTAACTAATCCACGGCTTGCTTATATAAGCTACAACAAGAGTTCCCGAAACTTCTAGAGAATTACATAACTGCCTATCAATAGCAACTTATGACCTAATAATATTAATCAACAACTCAAGAGTTTCTAGAACGTTCTTAGCTCAGAAAAACTCCAGAAAACGCTAGATATCATAACACAGGGATTTAACCATGGCCACATTGGTGAAGGCAAGTGCTCTCACTGTTGCACTGTCCCGGAACCCTTCCAAGGGGGATTTGTTTTGCAGCCAGCCCCTCACCAGTTTTGTTACGGACAGTGCTACTGTCATATTTCATCACTGTTGCTATAACAAAATGTCACTCTGTCAGTTCCTGCCGGCCGTTGGTGTTATGGAAAAAGACTGTTGCCACATTTTGATTTCATGTCATTGATACGCCTTATGAACAGCTCACGTACCAACAGCTGAGGACGTCCGAAGACTTTCATTGTTTGCAGTGACCACAGAACAACATATTTTCTCGTTTAACATGCTGAACCCTTTCTTGGTGATAAATACACTTAACTGAGCTAACACTAAAGAACAACACGACTCTATTAACACATAAATATAATTGGCAAGCATCCCAAAATATTATCCCAGCTCATGCTTACCCGACTGGCTTGTCCTTCCATAGCTTTCCTCCAGTGAACACCGTTATCTTCAAGCCTCCCCTAACGTGTTTCATATAAAACTGAAAGAACAGATTAGCTGGGGCATAGCTGAGTTATCCAGAAAAAAGGAAGTGATAATTTTCCTGTGTCTTGGTCAAAATGTTTATAACTATAGCTACTGCCTTTAGTGGCCTCGACTCTTTGTTGTTGTCACCTTACTCAGCGTTTTATCCTAATAGTCCATGCGCATCGTACATGTACTTCCGGTGTCACAGTGATACGCGTTATCGCTAGTGATATGTTCCCTCACCACCCTCCCCTGCTGTAATTTTCGTAATCGAGTAATTAATTATTCAATGTGATAAACAACAGAACACACAGAAGTTCTGAATATCTGAAGAGATCAATTCTAACGCTTATCAAGTCTTATGACCATTTCCAGTTTCTATTTCTCAGACATAGAAATTTTATCAAACATCGGTGTTCATGCTGCCTTCCCATACGATTCGTGAAAATTGCCTCGAGCCACTCCGAACAAGGTTGCTTCGGCCCACCCGGACCCCGAAACCTCGATAGACCCAGCAACACTTTAGGACAGAGACAAAGTTTTTTATTTTGGCGGGAATTTTGTGTCGTCCATTTACGGTATTCTTTAACATGAATTCAAGAGAAAAATAATATCCAGTGGGGTCATGCAAACCGGGGGGTATTGGCCATGAAATTCCCGTTTCACGAATGCAACCGTCTGTGTTTGAGTTTTGTGTCCCCCCGCCGGGGAAACTCATATAACTAGTGCTATGTGGGCGGGGGAACACACATCACGGGGAAACAGATATCATTGGGATACGATCGGTAAGAATACTATTTCCGCTCGGAAATTCTTTCGGTTCCACAGTTGAAATTGTATCTTGATGACTATACACTACTTAATGGGTTTTCAAATCATGAGACTTCACATCAAATATTCAAAAGTTGTTTCTTGGAAAGGCAAGAAAATTCAACGATCACCAACTTCAGGTATTTTACAAGAACTTCCTATCAACGGCTAACTAGCTAACTAAGCACAAGGTCTTCTTTGGCGAGTTGAGAAAATTTACTGCACTTAATCCATTCCTGATATTTTTCTTTGTTTAGCAGAAGCATATTATGAATTTAACAGATTTACGGATAAAATTACCTCCAGTAACAATTCCCTCTATATCTATTCTCAACGGGAGGAAGTAGTTAGAGATGGGCGTTGTTCGCGCTCTTGATACTTTCAACAGACAATGGCGGACGAGTGGGGGTTGTCATGTTGTATTTTGCTCAAAGAAAAAACACGTTTTATTTTTAACAATGTTACGTTTCATAAGTTTTATTTGCTCACAATGAACAAAATTCCTGTAGTAAAAAAATATCGGAGCAAGGTTATGCGCAACAGGCCTGCAGGGGATTGCATTGTATATAATTATACATACATATCCATGGCAACAAAAAAATATACCATGGAAATTGATTTCACAATGTTCCATCGCAGACTGAGAGACCTTCTCCCAAAGACATTCAATAAATATGGAGCTCTTTCCTTCTTTTTTTTTTTTAATTTAGTGTGTAATATTCATTTACATAATTAAAATTGACCAACTGAATAATTATTG
>BLFK01000397.1:1900759-1903259 GCA_014634185.1 Astreopora myriophthalma | reverse complement strand
AGAGGTACTTTACTCCAGACGAGGTCTCCCATTAAAGATTACAACTGATTAAGTTACTCCAAGGGGTGATAGGGTTAACTGTTACTGCCTTGAACTGATGGAGAGGCTCAATTGGAGACTGTTCGTACAAGACAATAGTAAGACAATTATAAAGATTTGTACAGGGAAAATCATTGTCTCTTTGCGGGCAAAATTACCAAAGATTTTTTAATACATATTTCTTTGTCATTCTTTATTTATTCAGAGTTGTTTTTGGATCAATTTGGGGCAATTGCACGGAGTTTAGTTTCACTTCTTTTTCCTTGTATAATTATATAAGAAGTAGTGAAACTGAAACTCTGTGGGACTAACTGTGAATAACCCTTTGCCCCCTCACTGACAAGTGAAATCATCTGGTGTTAGCCAAAAGAAAATTCACTAAGTCACTGAGGAGTGAAAGGGTTAACCCTCTGCTTATACAGTAGTGAGGAGTCTAAGACCAAATTGAGACACTGACCTTGGCACTTTGTTTGGAACTGCTTCTTTTCTTGATTTTCTTCTAGTGCTTTGTTTTTAACCTCGCCATACCTGCACGTATGCCACAGAAGACTCTCTTACTCAAATAAACAGATGTTTTTGATCAGCCTGCACGACATCCCAAGTTTGGTGTGGGTTGTACCTCGATTTTCAGTTGAGTAAGGCACAAAGGAAGTTTGGTGATAAAGTTTTGACATTCATGTTGTCATGAGCAACTTGCTCCATTTCTTACGGTAACTTTTTGGGTTTTGAAGTCATTCAGCGATAAAGCAGCCACCACTTGGGTGGGCAAACCTAAAACTCCGCACCTCCTGCACCAAATTTAACTTGTATTCCACTGTTGACCATCTCCTTGCTTTACAGCATATTCCACTTTCACTTGATACTCCATAACTTAAAGAAATAATGTGTTGAGGCTTTGTGTTGAGGTACAGAAGTGCATTAAACCTGTGACAATGTTGGCACACTTTATCGTTGACTGTCATCAAAGTCCAAAAACTTACTGTCGGAAAGGCAGCAAGTTTCCCTTGACAACACAGTAATTTGAACATCAAGACTTTATCACCAAACTTCCTTGACGTGCCTTTAATACTCCAACTGAAAATCATTGTAAATATGGACAGCAGGAATGAGTAGAGTGATTTGAAGGTTGTGAATTGCTGAACATCACTGGGTTATGCTGTAGTAGCACCATCCTTGGAGACTCAGGCCAAAATCAGTCCGAGTGCATCAAAATAAACTAGCAATTTTGACTTGGAAAAGGTTCACTACATCCCACCTAGCTGGCCAGGCTGAACTGCACCTTAGCTTGCCTCTGGTCACTGATGACCACAACAAATTATTCAGTCTTTCTTGCCTCAATTACAATATTATAGTTCATTATTTTGTAAATTTAAAGAGTACTGGCTGCCTGAAATAACCATAAGGGTTGGCAGAACCAGGCAGCCAATGTTCACTTTGCTTCAGTAAAATAAGTAGATAAATAAGCTATGTATGGGTCAGCAAGATGGCACAAATTCACAAACGCAGGTACAAAGTGGACTGAACAAACACAAAAACAAGGGAAATACAATGTTCAATGAGGACAGAATAGCAATAGGTTACTCAATTTGAATATTGATGATGCACTGACCCTTGTCTTGTCAGTTACATGTAGCCTGCAAGCAAGCTCTCTTGGGGGTCAAGAGAGCACTTGCTTGCAGGCTACTTATCAGCTTCTCTATGACACCTGCCAATCACTATCATTCAGTTAAAACACAACCAGGTTGGAAACATCGGAAGCCATACTGTTATGACCATCAATGCTGCTTTATACAATGTAGTAGTGCCTTCGCCCCATTAAAGAAGGCTTGGCTGAACTGGCTGTAACTTATAATAATAAATGAGAGTACTGGAGAATTTGAACAAAGACTTACGCATTTTCAAAAGTTGCCTTTTCCCTGTGAATTTGCTTGTTTAAAATATCTATTTCTCCAAGAGCAAACTGTAATTTTTCACTCTCACTGGCAAGTTTGGCTTTTGTTCGTACATGATTAAGTTTTTCTTCCTGTGTGGTAAATGACAAAGCAGTGAAGACAAATTAATTTCAGGTGTTTTTTTATTGTTAAAAATTTATTAGCATTACCAAATTAACTGTAAAATAAATATTACTAAATGATTTATAAAAAAGTACATACAAAGAATGGGTTTCAAATTAGTGTTGCCCGAGTTAGATCACTAGATTTCAGATTAACCCAGTTTCCGGTGGAACTGGGGTGCTGTGTCCACAGCAAGTCAAGCTTTACTGAATTCATGACATCATAATGGCTCCTGAGGAGAAATTCAAAGCTGCTCCTTCTGAGCACTTGCACTTTGTCGGAGCTACAAATACAAATTTGGTGATGTGTAGTTCTTTACAGTGCTGCAGTGTTCCATCACATGAAAGAGCAAGGAACCACAGTGCAGTTGCTGCATTTTTATCAGTTGCCCCCCCCCCCCCCCCCCC
>BLFK01000397.1:1882628-1895128 GCA_014634185.1 Astreopora myriophthalma | reverse complement strand
GGAAAACTAATTGCAAAGTTTCAGGGCTGAAAACGAGTTGTGTTGCAAGATACGGAAAGAATTATGGCACCCGAAATACGCCCGAAAAGTTTCGGGGCTTTCGAGAAACGGGCCCCAGGGCCCTTACACTTTTCTTCCGCTTTAGTCTAAAACCACTTTTTGAGAGTGTTTTCAGAGGGAGAGATTAAAACGCTGGTTACTTTTTAATCGAGGGTTAGCGTTAATCGGCTTTCGAACAACCGGGCCCAGGGTTGTGAGACGGGACCTATGGTTTATCGTCCTTATCCGGGAACTGAGCTACTGAGCTACAACCTGAGCTAACCGGTCGGCGGGGTTATCAAATACAAATTTCCAGTCTTGAATACAATTTTTTGCAATTTAAGTGTGAGAAAATATATGAACCTCGATTGTATCACGCCTATGAATATTCTACAAGGCGAATGACAACAATAGAAAATATTATCCTAACACTGATTGAAAAAAACGGGGTAATGTTGCATCTAAAACGCCTTCGTGCTGCTGACGAAGAAAATTGCTAATTTGCGCCCGTTGAATATTATGGTATTTTTCAGAACATCTTGCACGGACCAAGTAAACTGCCTGTAATAAGGGGGTGTCCATCAGTTAACTTTGATGTGCATAAGCAAATACCATTTCGCTTGAGCACACTATGAGAGAACAATGGTTGAAAAGATGGAAAGAGAAAGTAAACTGCATGTCAACGAAAATATTTATTTCCAGAATGGATATTTATAAGCAGAACATTTAGACTTCAAATCTCCATAGTGGCCAAGCAATTACTCTCGAGTTTTCTCGAGGCTTCGAGCTTGCTCTTAAATTGCTTTCGTGGCAACCGCAAGTTTGAAGGCTATCATTGATTACATCCAACAATGAGGGTCTTTCGCATTCAAGGAAACTACAGCTATTTTCATGTATA
The DNA here is from genome assembly GCA_014634185.1 of Astreopora myriophthalma. Taxonomy (NCBI): domain Eukaryota; kingdom Metazoa; phylum Cnidaria; class Anthozoa; order Scleractinia; family Acroporidae; genus Astreopora; species Astreopora myriophthalma. The sequence continues at coordinate 1,894,191 of BLFK01000397.1, read as the reverse complement.
GAACAGCTTTCAATTGAGTGTCGTAAAACCAAAATAGGTGATCACGTTTTGAAGGAAAACAGCCTGACGAAGGAATTCACGACTTGGTCTTGCTAGCCAATCAGAGCGCAAAGCATATGAAGGCAGCCGGTGTCAAGCGCAAGAAAACGAGAGACATAATTACTTTCAACACTCAACTCAAAGCTGCTATATAACAAGGAAAGGGTACCTTGGAAACGAAACTTTTGACCACTGTGTACTGAAACGAATCAAACGATATGCGAAAATATATTTACAATATTTCAATTAAAAAAGGAGAGACAAGAAAAGAAAAACTGTAGTTAATGATTTCTTCGGCAATTTCTATCCGTAACATAACTATCTGACAACAATTCATAAATTTATTTACAGATATGGTTAGTAAGTTACGTGGAATACGTAATACCAAAACAATTACTCAAAACGCAGAAAAGCCAATCAAAATACCAAAATAATTACTCAAAACGCAGAAAAGCCAATCAATGAGAAGAAGGTTCGTGCAGCGGGCACAAGACGCGGGAATCGCAACCACGTGATAAGACGGTCACGTTGGTGAACAAAGCAAATAGTGTCGAATTCCCAAAAGAATTTTTAACGGTATCACTCAACACACAAACATGGCCGCCAGACGTCAGCTGCTGTTCACGGCAGCCTCTTTTTCAAAAGCGAGTCTAAGTGCGCAAGTTTTGATGTTAATTTATGCCTTACAGTTAAACTGATGGCAAAACTTTCCTTTTGCATTTGACTAGGGCGTATTCACTCACGTGACCAGCGGCCATATTGGTTTAGCCAAAGAAAAGAAATTATTTGCTTAAAAATAGAGTTAAATTCCCGGAGGATTCCCCTGGTGCACCAACATGGCCGCCGTTTCTTTGTTTTGGAACAACAACATGGCCGCCGTGACGTCATGTGAATACTCCCCAGAAAAACTGAGTTCATAGAAAAGACTTCGTCGCACTTTAGACTCGCTCTGAAAATGAGGCTGAAGTCAACTCGGAAATCGTATTAGTTTTGCTTCTGATTCACTGAAAAGGTTGCCAATCCTCACGCATCAAAACGATCACAAAAATTCATATTTTCATCAGTAAAGTGAAAAACCGCAGTATAGAAGGTATTGCACCCAAGAGAGGCCCGTTAACCTACACCCACACGAACAAGACCGTCATGAAACATGGTTTCTGCGGTATCCTCTTCAAAACAAAAACATGTTTGTTCTTACAAGCGACATAGAATGGTGTGTTGTGTTGTATTAATTCACTTGACCCCAAACAAGTACCCGAGAGAATTTTAAAAAACAAAACAAACCCGTTTCTATCGCGCCCAAAACATTGCAACAATTATTAATTTATGGAACTGATGAAGATAAATTCAAAGACAGAGAGGTCACAAGGCAATCTAAACTAAAAACTATCAAGATTTCCTAAATACTAAATGGATCAATTCTTTCCACGCCTTCACTCCCACCTGCCAGTTTAGTCGGTTTTCCACGCTAAAATAATTTCGAACAGAGAAACCACTGTTTACTTGACTTTGGTGAGGCCGAAATCTGTGCGTTTTATGCATTTCATGTCAACCTAAACGAATTATATATACAAAAGTCTCCTCAACAAAGAGTCCCCCCCTTCCTTGCCAAACCCTCCCTGAAATCACCTTCTTGATCTTTTGAAGTCAAGTGAGAGCTGATATTCAATGCCGGTTTACAGTAACTGAACCAGTTTTAACCGTTAGGACATTAATTTGTAGATCATGCTTAAGCTGATTCTGAAAGTCAGCTTGGAGATTTACAAGACAGAATAAGATATCACAGTTACGGCGATCCTTCAGCACCAGATGGTTTGACAATTTTGTAAGTGATAAGATACTCTGGGTAAGCCTGCGAAGAAGAGGAAAAGAGAGATGGTTTTCACGCGTTCGATTGGCCTTATTGCGGAATAACAATACCAATCTTTACTTCTAAAAATCACCCCTGGGAGACTTTTAGGGTTATCGGAATACAAAGGAGATTTTCAGCATAGTTTCCCCACAAAATTCTATAGAAAAGAAAAGTCTAGAGCTTATTCCCTTTATTTTTATTTCGGAATAGGGGAAACCCAACGCTCTCTTAAATCAGTCTAGCGCCAACCCTACTTGGAACAACTCGGTACTGCACGCACTCGAAAGAAAGTTCTCTGTAAAGAAACTCATGCACGTCGGAAGTTTGTTGTTCGCGGCGCACCAGCGACATGTTGACATGATTACTTATAAGATCACTTATATTACTGCTATGGGGCTGTTGCCATGATTACTTATATACCGTAAATCCTCTATTAAGCCCCCCCTCTCAAATAAGCCCCCCGTCTCTACTAAGCCCCTCCTTTTCAGAGGAGGAAAGTTAATAAGCCCCCCCTCTCTATTAAGCCCCCCTCCTCCTCCCCTCATCCTGTATTCTTCGCAAAAAAAAAATAACGATTGACGTGGACTGATCAGTTATGGTTTATTCAGGCTGGAAGTTCATATTGTTTTTTTAGGCTTCCACAAGTGAATTAAATACTTTTGACAGTGACTTTAACTGTACAACACGCAAGTATACTCTGTCTGATACCACGGTCGTTTTGCTACAGGTGATGCGTTTCGCTAAGTTAAATAAGCCCCCCCTCTCTATTAAGCCCCCCCCCTCAACAGTGCTTGAAAAAAATAAGCCCCCCGGGGGGCTTAATAGAGGATTTACGGTATTTGTCCCTTCTCCCACAAAGCATGCCAATTAAGAGACTAGCCCATTCAAAGTGATGTTTATAAACAAGGCCCTACATTTGCACAGAAAGAATCCACGTCGGCTTACCTGTTCTCCTCTGTACACCACATACTCAGCAAACGAGAGTCCTTCAGAACTGGGACGCCCTATGACGGAATGATGCCCTGGAGGGGAATGCGCCATCTTGACAGCTGAGAACTGGTAAAACGGCTTACCGAGGGCAACACGGCACAACAAAAGTTGCCTGAGAGACGAAAAAGAGTTAGAGATAACACAATCTTGACACACAAAGTACCACCTTTCACTAGTTATGTCCACTTTCCCGCATTTAGGCACCTCTTCTTCGTTTCCTCCATGCGTTGTCCGAGCCCATTCACATACCCCAAATATTTTCTCTAGCAAAACAAAATGAATTAAACAGGTCCTCTTTCGACATGCCGTCAGTAAACTTTCCCGGAAAGGAGAGTGCTGTGGGATATTAACATACAGTCGGAATAAAAGTACAGTGAAGTGTCGCACTCACTTCTTTGGTTTACAAAATGCCGCTCAAAAATATCAGTTGACACCAAGAATACACCGTATTCACAAATGGCGGACAATTATTATTTTGCCTTTATACAAAACAGCTTACCAAGCCTCGTTAGCATGTGATAAATTGAAAATAATTTTGGCTTTAAAATGAGGTTTGGAGGTGTAATTTACACGAAGACCAAAGAATGATAAATTGGGCACCATTTTTGAATAAAGTCTATAATGATTCAGTTTCTTTCCCAATGGCTGTGTTACCGCAATGAGACTGTTTACTGTCTTCTGTTCCCAAATGTGGCAAGGAAACTTGAAAAAAAAAAAAAAAAAAAAAAAAATGGGCTCGCACTTTATCGTATAAAAATGACCAAACATTTAGTACTGGCTGGGTCTTCCTGAAAATGCACCTTTTTCTTACAAAAGAATAAGTAATGATTTTGGAACATGTTTGACCGAGAGCAACAAATTCCCCTTAAGTGTGACCGACTCTTTAGTACCGGAGCAGCCACTCCGGGTAGAAAGCCTCGCTACAGTGTGTTTTCCCATCAGGGGGGTTGAAAAAGATGAGGAAAAAAGTATCTCGTAAATAGATCGTTTTCACATGACGTCAAGGCGGCCATGTTTGTGGACCAAAACAAAGGAACGGCGGCCACATTTGTGTACAAGACTGACCCTTAGCCTGCGTGCAAGCTCTCTCGTGCGGTGAGAGAGAGAGCTTGCACGCAGGCTAACTGACCCTCTGGGAATTGAACTCTATTTTTATGCAAACACTTTCTTTTGTTTCACTGAACCAATATGGCCGCTGGTCACGTGAGTGAAAACGATCTAACAAGCAACTGCTTTCATGGGTTAAACGTGGTGCTATTAACGGTGTTCCACTGAAAAACATTTCACTTCCCATCCTTATTCGTTCTAGCCTTTGATTTCAAACGAAATAGCAGTTTGTTGGAAGGAAGCTAAATAGATCACCCATTACCTTTCACATAAGTAGCACGATTTGTCCTTGTGCAGTGCACAGCCTGATCCTCCGCCAATACCGTAAACATACTGGTTACTCTTGGAAGAGTTTTCCGCAAAATAAATCCCTGCCAATACACATAGCTTTGTTAGCTTGTTCTTACCACAAGAGCAAAGATCAAGGAAACATACCCCTGGGCTGAAGTCGTATGAAGCATGCGCGTGGTCCTACAGGGGTGTGTGATATTTACGCGCGAGACTTCGCGCTTCCGGAGCTTCGCCCATACCTTCAGCAGAAAGTACCCAGTTGTTTTGCAGTTGATCAACATGCACCATGGGTAGAAATATTGCTTTAATACGCGGACAATCTAACTTCATCAAGTTATAACACCTTAATTCTACCAAATTTTTTCAACTCATCATAAGCAATTTGCTTGTAAATCAACTGCCTTTTGTAACAGTTAAATAAAGCGTTATTTTCTCATACATTTCGGTCGTCTAATTTACGTGCAGTGTGCGAGCTGGAACGGCCTTCTTTAGATGATCAATCCGAGTGCCCTTTACCTTATCCACGGCGTCATTCATTTATACTCCGCACGAATATCAAAATACGCAAAATGGTGCATACCTCGATGCAGTTGTACTTTACAGAGATCACGTGCCAAAACAGGTAGTTCTGATTGGCCTACAAGTGTTCTCCATCTGTTTGAAATTTCTACACTACACACAATGAGCAAACTTACCCGCTCCAAACATGCCGCCAATGTAAGCATGGCGTTCATCGAAGCCCTTTTGTAGAATAGCATGGATAAAAGCCGAACCTGCGCAGAAAATGTAACACGCAGAATTCTAGGTCCGTCGATAAATGGAAAGCAAACATTCACTTCATAATCTCAAATAGAAAGAAACTTAAGTAACTAACTTATTTCCGGTAAATTTCTTCTGTAAAAGGTTGTACGACATAACAGTTGATTGAAATTTCATGATCGCAATCAGATATGAACAATTCAAACTAGTGACTACTCTCAAACTTAAATCAAAGACAGTTCTGATAGCCTGGCGATTTAGAATTCATTACATACCATGAAATAACATTCTCTCGTTGCTGTGGTTGTGATTGGCCTCTGCGACCTGCAAAACGGAAAGACAAGAGATTACTCAACCTCGATGACAATCTGACGTCAGCTTTAAACAGGTATTAGAGAGATTAGGGGTGCATTCTTTTGGGACTATTCTGTCTATTCCCATTCCGTCTTAGGATTAACGGAATAACATGAATAAGGTTCTCCAAAACAACGCATATGCCAAAAACGGAATGGTTCTTCCAGAGGTGACCTGAGAACTAACGCTCGGAATAGTCTGGACACGAGTGAGACTGACATCTTGGCGGCCGCGCACGATTTTGGCGCCAAAATAATTCCCAAAAAACACATATTCTGTGTATTCCGAGTAAACTGTATTGCGTTTCATTCCGAAAACGGAATAAATCCCCCCAAAACGCCGACCAAAAAAAAAAAAAAAAAAAAAACAGGGGAAAAAAAAGGCGTAAACCGACCATTCCGTCTATTCTTATTCCGGAATGGTCCCCAAAAAAATGCACCCTACGATTCGCCTTTGCGGTTAATAGAGAGATTAAGCATCGCGTTTACGGCCAACGGCAAACGGCAAACGGCAGGCAGCTGCTTGTCATAAAACCATGAAAATTCTCTTATTCTAGCTTATTTCTCTGTTTTTAGTACTTGCTTGATAGCTGTGACTAACAGGCAAAATATGAGCTAAAATCAAACAAATTTCATGAGTTTTTGGTAAACAGCAAATTTCAGCCTGACGTTTGCCGTTTGCCGTAAACACGATGCTTACTAATGGCAAACGGCAAACGGCAGACTACTGCTTGTCATAAACCCATGAAAGTTCTCTTATTTTCCACAGTTTTTCTTTTTATAGTTCTTGCTCAGCTGCTGTGACTAACAGGCAACAAATAAGCTTAAATCAAACAAGGTTGATTGATTTATGGCAAACGGCAAATTTCAGGCTGGCATTTGCCGTTTGCTATAAACGCGAATCTTAATGAGCTCCTCCACGGGCTTTTGGAGAACATGGGTACATGAATAATTTAAACTGGGGAACAGGGGAACAAAGACAAAATATCTCAAAACCATTTTAGGGGTCAAAAAGCTGTGAAAAAAAAATCGGAATTAATTTCGGGAACAAGGAAACAAAAGCAAATGTTTAAAGGGACCAAGGACCCCCCTCCAGGGAGGGGCTGATTAATCTCTCCACCGTGTGGTCTAATTCTCACCTCTCTTCTTCTGTACACGTATTTATCCCACAGCCGTTTGTTTATTACTCTCTGTATCTAAGGGAGATAAAAATCAGGTTTCATTAGCACTGCAAATCAATCATTAAGTGTGACGTAAAAAGGAAAACAGCCAATTCCAAGAGTGCCAATTCAAACGTTTCCGGGAGCTCTTGTAGATATCCGCTGAATTACGGGAAGGAAGGGTTGGGCGCCAGAATGTACCAGTTGAAAAATGGAGTGGAAAGGAGGGGGGATGGGACCAAATGTTGGACTAAGGAATGTCAGAATTTCAAGGTACTAGAGGTGGCGTTACGCCAGTGTCCTTGTCTGGTTCAATCTTTTTTGTTAGAAATGAGACGGGCAGGTAGGATGGGGACCTGGAGTTGATTTCTTCGCAGGGGACGTGTGCCATACACACTAAAGTAATCCGACAAGGGGAGGTTGTCCCTCACGCACGATCGTAATCTGACCAGCCTTTCACTTCTTCTTGACGTGTCAAGAAATCGTGGCATAAATCGTGTGGCATTGCAAGAGGAAACAATTTTAGGGACCTTAGAAAACGAGGACGACGACGGCAACGAAGACATCATTTAAAAATACAAGTTTGCGTTGTCGGTATCACTACGCAACTATTTCGTGTCGTTCCGCATTTAAAATGTGCAGTTACTGGCGAGGAAATAAACTGGCACGAGCGGGTTAGAAGCGTAGAGAGAAAACTGAAAATTCACTGTAATTTCACGTCGTCATTTAGGAGATGACGGCAAAAAAAAATGTACCAAAATGATGTAAAACGCAAGTGCAGAGCCATTGTTTGTGCACACTAAACCTCTTGTTTTGTGGCGTTCGCGTTGCCATTGGCGTCGTCGTTTCATAAGCTCCCTAAAGACTGTACGACGAGGCTAAATTAAGACTAAGTAGGTAAATAAACAAACAACTCTTACTCTGATAATACTGTAAGATTCGAAGAAGCCACCAGACAATCCGCCATCTTTCTTGTGTTTAACAACAGTGCTTTGCATCTAAATTTAAAAAAGGCAAAGAGCAGAAGTTGTTTTTCATTTTCGATTGGAAAAGTTCAATTCAGCAAGGAATCAATTCAAGAGCGAGTGCTTGGAGAGTCGGTGAAGTTCGAGGTACAAAAAAATGATTGTGAAATCGAGAAATTTGAAGGGAAAATTTTGGAAAAGGTATCTTTAAAACGTCCGTTCACGACAAATCACTTCCTCAATCTTATTCTAGTTGAGATAGCCAACCACTCATATTCCTTGCAGACTTGGTCACTGCTAAATTGTGTAATGGTGTTTTGGTTGTGAGGGGTCCTTGGGCCTAGACATTTGCTATAAGTGTTGAAATTTATCTCGTATCATAACAACGGCAACTTTGGTAGCGTCTTTGCTTTCAGCGTTACTGCTATCCCATAAGCTCTCGTTTTTAACTGTTGCTACACAGAGAAAATAAATCTCTTTCTTGATTAAATTAAGCTTAAATTGTCGAATTACCTCCTCCGCTACAGAAATATAGTCTTTGTCATCAGTGGGCAAGTCATGGACAACTGTTTCTTGTGGGTTTGAGAACGTAAACGGTCCACCGCCTGTAATAAAGAGAGGAAACAAGGAAAAGGTTCAGGATCAATTCAACACTCACTCACTCACTGAAGAGAGTAAGCATATGACTTCAAGGCAGCCATGTTTGTGAATAAAACATCAAATATAAAGGAGACAGGGACTGGCAAAATTGAACTTCATTAAAACGGACTGCCATTGGGGTTTTCGAGAACTGATTAGCCTAACAGTTTTCTCAAAGTTTACCTCTGTTGTTTGTAACTTTAATTGTATATATCCTCGGGAGACATTTTTGTCACGAAGCTTTGATTTTGTTGTTTAAATCAACGTTAAGCTGCATAGCGATTTAAGTAACATTTTCATCTTGCTCACTGGAAATTGTTTTCAGAGCTGTTTCCATGACTGAGGTGAACAACAGTTGAAATAAAACCTGAAGGCTAAAAATCCAAGTAATTGACCAAGTAATTAAACTAGATAAACCCTTGCTTAGAAGTTGACTCACCCAGCTCTGGTAAACCAGACAGTTTTTCCTTCACTGCCTTTAAAATTTTGTGTCTGTGACCATAAGCGTGGATCCCAATCTCTTTCAGCTCTTCATGGCCCATGTCAACCAGCACATCCCAGGAGATCTGGAAAAACAAAAAGCGTAGCCAGCGATCAGAATTGAGATGCCATCTACACAAACAAATATAGTTTCTATTCGACGGCTCAGCGCCGTTTCTTACCTCTTCTTTTTCAAATATGTCCTTGAGGTTGTTGAGCTGGATGTTGTCGAGGAATTCTCCTACATTGATATCCAAACCAGGGTGACCTAAAAAGGACACGTTAAGACGGATACAGAATACAGATTCCACAGGATTATTTCACTTTGACGACCTATTTGGGGCGCCTCAATTCTTTCTGTATCGTACAAATTAAGACGTTTCGGATATTAGCCTTTTTGGCAAGAGATCCTGCAAACAATAACTTCGCTCTTTCTCTTTTGAACTTTCTTTCTTTAATATGACGTGTACGTGCTCCACTTTTTTGGTTAAAGCGTACTCCACATTTGCTGTTTTACAATCTACTTTTTTAGCGCTACTTTTTTTTTGTCCTCAGTAACCGTGCTCTCATTGTGGGTGGCTCCTCCTAAAATGTTCTACAACAATCGTGGAATTGCACACATTTTAGGCAACCTACTGATGAACGGTTACCTTCCTCGGATATTTACTTTAGCACGGATCATTAATAGCTTGTCCCATTGGAATTCTCTTCAAAACATGTTTGAAGACTAACTCTCTATAATAGCCGGATCGTGCTTTGTTTAACAAATGACATTTTGGCACAAACAAGTTTTCGGGAATTTGACAAACGAACATCAGAAAATTCTTATCCGGAAGTCAGAAAACATTGAACTTACGGTTAAATTAATCATAACTAGAGTATTGCTTTAATTTGTGGTCAATTGCCTTGCTTCAAAAGGCAATGAAAATTGTTAACCCAAGGAATCTATCGATAGTGCCGCGTTTCTTCAAGCTTCCACAGAAAGTGGCCACGAATCGTCAAAATATGCCTTCTTAGGAGGGCACGTGAATGATACGTGTTTTGGGAGACATGCGACTCGGCTTCCACGCAATGGTAACTGTCAAAGCTGCGGGTACAAACCTTGAAAAACAATCCTTGTGTCCCCTGCGCCTTGGGCCTCGGCTATAGACCTTTTATTTACCGCTCCATCACCCGAGCCTGCAGGACTGTTGGCCAGCAGACTTGCATTAGCTTGAGACAGCGGTGATGTGTTGCTTGTGTTGGGTGACGCGGGAGATGAGCTGTTCGAGGGTGTTGAAGTAACACTGGGTGGGTGGGCAGCTGTGTGCGCCATCATGGCGTCACTTAGCAGGCATTTCACATCTTCAGCCTGTCCAAATAATTCACCAAATTACCAAGGTTTGACAATCTGAATGGTTTTGGTTTGGCATTCCTACAACTTGCCATTGCCTCAAAAATTTTCGCGCCACTTTCTTAGCCAATAAAAAGCTGTTAACGCCAAGCTCGCAGGCATTTCCCGCCGCCGCAAGCGGCGTAAAGTTGTGATTGGTTCCTTGCATAGTTTGCGTCTGCTCTTCTTGACCAAAGCCATTAGGCCGGTTTAGCTTTCACCACACTCATTCACCAGGCCCCAGTTGTTCGAAGGGTGGATAGCGCTATCCACTGGATAAGTCAATTGCATTTGCTGGTGCTTATCCGGTGGATAGTGTTATCCACCTTTCGAACAACTGGGGCCAGATAAGTATATTTCGTGTTTCCAAGTCAGTTATACCCTAAATCTCACAGTATATGAAGTACTTTGCGTCATAAATTATTCAAGCGCGAAGCTTGCATAATGCCCATTCGTAGTGCTTATATAGTTTATTCTTACCGTGGCAAGATCCAGAGCTGTCTGTCCTTCTTGGTTCTTCATGGTGGGATCAGCACCATGAGCCAACTGAAAGAAACAAAACCCAGTGACGTATCTAATAATTAACAAAGGTGTGGGCAGTACATGATCTGTCCTCCTGCAGCATGCAGGAACACGTGTAAAGAAAAAGTATGTACGACATAGAAAAATTAAAGAACAAAAATAAGTTTTAATGGTAAAAGGAACACTCCTGTAGCCTTAACCGCGGCCCCCTTAGGAGAGAATTTAAAGCATTATGACTTTAATCAAGAGACGATAATGAGACAGAGAGGGAATCTTATGGCGTTTGCTGGGATATGTAAATTTCCCTAAAAATATTTACGGACACCGGAAGTCAGTTCCCAGAGGAAGTCCGCAAACCTTAATTCACACTTACTTCAAACTGTAAAATCATTAAATGGTGCAGATTCATGCTTATTGCTGCAAAAATGTGGCAAATGACCCAAAACATCCCACATTAAAGGCACGAAAGCCGTAAATCAGTGCTCGCGGAAGTCTCGGAAAACAGACTTCCGTCACTGAAAATAACTTTACTGAAATTTACATATCCCAAAGGCTTGACTGCGCGTTTCCCTCTCTGTCCAATTATCCTCTCTTGCTTTAATTGGGAAAAAACCATCAGTACTAATATGAAATATTTTCTTATTAGCAAGATGGAAACACCTCAAATCCTAAGTAATGTCCTTTGCAAAATATTGGGCAGAACCAATGCAGATTTTGATGCGATTGGGCGCATTCTTTGGGACTAATCTGAAGAATTCTCCGAATATGTTTTGTTGACCGTGTTTGCATTGGGACCGTTCATTCGGAAAACCTCAGTGCAGTCATTAGTGTTGTGACTAATGTTATATTTGGTGACTCCTGCATGAAGTGGGCCTAAGCCCAATGATTATATATTCTCACACGCGTGTAATAAACATACTATTTTGCCTCCACTACTCAACCGGTACACACAACACAGCAATGTTCATATATGGGCGCGTGGGCCAGCCAAGCCACCGTGCCGTTTATTTAACATATATGCAGATATGTACAAA